>JAYRBW010133513.1:0-15743 GCA_036023295.1 Invenusta paracnida
TCTCTTCTCTTCTCTTCTCTTCTCTTCTCTTCTCTTCTCTTCTCTTCTCTTCTCTTCTCTTCTCTTCTCTTCACTATCTTATGATAATTCACCGACTCTTTACAGGTATTGAAAATTTCTTTCAAGAAGACCTCGAACTTTGCTACAGATCTTTTCATTGGACGGTGAAATATAGACAGGTTTATTACAGTTATGAAATTAAACTTTTTCACAAAGGTCGCCACTATAAAACAAAATATAGAATCTATGACAATTTTTGTGAGTATCTTTTCGATTTATGATATTTTGTTTTTGTCAATTGAAGATATTTATTAACATTCTATGCAAATTATTATTTGAAGCATTACTGCTCACAAATAATCATATTCATAATCCCGTTGTTATTATTATCTCTGTAGATAGTCTACGCAATGATGAACCCGATGAAGACATGGAATTTGAAATCTACGGACGCTACAAGAAGCCATACCCAATTGAAATAATCCTGCAAAAAACTCGGTTGAACAGGAAGAAATGTCCCGGTGGGTTCCAAAGTTAATTGTTAAACTGTATTTGGTGTCTAATCAATCCATATCTATTAGATTATTGCCAACATTAATTGTTGTCTAGCGACTATTACTGACAATCCTGTCTATCGAAAAATCTTTGAAATTATATGGACACATAATTATGATTAGAACCCGTTCAGCACCAAATATGCCAATACTTAAATTATACTCGCCAAAGGATTGTCAATATTTTGTAATTTATGTTAATTAATTTAATTTTTAATGCTTATGTTTTTCTAATCAACATTCATTTTTAAATGATTAATTTGTAAAATACATTTTTAATTATTCACTTTATTTAGTTTATGTGTTTGAAAACATTGCATCTACTATTATAGATGATTGTGCAATGTCAAATAATATCACCTAATTTGACAATAATAATAATGCAGATCATCTATAACACATGTATAAAGTACAGAGTAATTATATATATATACAGCGTTTCAACTCTTATTGATTTCATAATATACATCGCGCTGCAAATTTCCGTAAATAAGAAATCGTTCTATTTCAATAAATTTTAGGTAAATTTGTAGATAAAAAGTAGTAATAAATAGTTTTATTTAATTAATAAAAAACATATATTCATACACTTTTAACATACTTTACAGTTTTCTGTAATAAATAATGTACTGCCTGGGTATCTAAAATTGTTTTACTAAATAAAAAAATTAATTAAGTTGTCAATATTAAAACATTATATTACAAAAGCGTTTGGGTAGCTGAATAGTAGTATTAAACTGCATACAAAATCAATAAGGGTCGACACTGTGTTTATTAATACTCTACCTATGCTATGAAACATACTATTGGTTTATTAATCAACTTATAGCAACAACAATAAAAATCAATACTAGTTACGCTGACAAAATGAAAATGTTTAAGAAACAATATTTGTCAAACATCAAACAATTAAAAGGTGAAAATAAACAATACAGAAAACAGGAAAATCAGTTTTACTAGTTTGATGAGAAGTTTAAATTACAGTTAAGGGGATAGACACCGTTATTAAGATCTGCCAGATTTGGTTTGTTTAATAAGAAAAGAAACATCTTTTGTGCCTTTAATTGGACTTTTCCTAAAAGTATTATAATTCATTGGACAGACATTGAAATTTCTTATATATATATGAATTAAATATCATACTTTCAGATCTCTTTGTAAAGCACTATTACGGAGTCAACAAAGAGAGAACAATCGAGGTTCGACTGGCTCGACCTTACCACGAGTTCAGCATCGTGATGCACACCTTGTCCAACAAGTATTATAGAACCATCACAAGTCGCAAATCCGGAACATGTAAGTGTATTTTGCTAGATTTTAATGTGAACGATTGTCGTCCAAAATCCAGGATTACTGTTAATGTTTGCAATTTGAAAAATATGTAAACTATTTATCATAATATATATGAAAAATATATGAAAAATATATGAAAAAGTAAAATCTGTTTATCTGTATTAAGCCAAAACAGTTTTAAATCTAATATTCCGATTTTTTTATAGCTAAGCTGTTCATCTGAAATGTGGACAAATTTGTGCGCGTCATTTCCCACTTAAGCTACTTAAATTTTGTTTAAATAGAATCTCATATTTATCGTTTTTTATTTTTTCAATTTCAACTAGATGATCCTAGCCTGCCATTTTCAACAGGTAGCATGTAATGAATACATGTATATTACTTCAATCAAAAAGTTTTACTGACAATGTTACCGGAAATCTAACAGACTATTTTGTGAAAATTTTACATGAAATTTTACAATCAATTATACTACTAAATATTATTATTATGTAGTTTACCGATATTTATTACTGTTTAGCAAAAAAGATAAATATTGACGTTTTTATTCACTATTTTGACAGACATACTGACAAGTATTTGCAGCAAATTTTGTATTAATTTCTGTCCAATTATAAACAAAAATTATTTTATTGGTAATTATCACTGTCGGAAATAGAAGGTGCCAACCTTTCACGCAATTATGACTAACAGTTTAAAAAATCCATTTGTCCAGCAATTATTACAAACAATCGTAATTATATTTTTACAGGCAATTATTGGTAGCAATAGAAATGGTCAATATTCGTAGCTATGTTTGTGGAAATTTTTAGAAGCAATTTTTGTGACAATTTTACTGATAATATTTCTGACAATTTTAATCACAATTTTAAAGCATTTTTTTCAAGAAATTTTAATTTTAATTTGTACTGCAATTTTATTTGTAATTCTGACTGGCAATTAATAATTTCTAAACATATATGTATGTCTGTCGCAATTTTACAAGAAATTCTATTCACAATTTCAGAGGCAATTATTAGTTGCAATATTACTTATTTTGATTGGTGTATATATAAATGTTAGTGGCAGTTATTAATTTAACTTTTACTCCATTGTTGATATGTATTACTATACAGTAATTGTAATGACATTTTTAGGCGAAATTATAACAAGTAGCTAAACTAGCCATTATGCCTGGCTATTATAACTGATATTTATATATACCTATATAGCTAAATATTTGGAAATTTTACAAACAATTATTAGTTTTACTGGTAAATATTAGGCTTAACAATATGTAAGTGATAATCTTAATTGTGGAAATTGTATTGACAATTATAAGTATAGCAATTTAATTAACAAATTTACTAGTTAATATTACTATACATTTTAGTGACAATTATAACAGCAATTATTACCTGCATTTTAAAGGCAATTTTAGTTTGTAGTTTCATATGCAACAATTACTAGCAAGTTGATTGTTATTTCTATTCTAAAATTTGCGCACAATTATTAAATTTATCCCTTTTACAGACAATTTTAATGGACATTATTGTTGCATTTAGTAGCAATTAAGCAATTCGGCATTAGCAATTAAAAAATGTATAAATGATGTACTTTTATTTTATTTTTAAATCGGCCAAGGCCAATGTTGCAATAAGATAGTACCATCTTAATAAATTATAATAAATACATAGGAAATCAACAAGATAAATTCGTTTTTCAGTAAGTTCATCCGATTTAGCATGAAATGTAAAAATATGTGGGTATCCAAACGCGTAGACATTAAAAGATGAATTGTAGATCTTTGCGACTTTATTAAATCGAAGTTTTGAGTTTGACTTTAATGCCTTAACAATGCGCACCTTAAAAATGTGAGCTTCCAACATTTCTAATGCAGCTACTTTAGTCACAAATGAATGTATATATGTGCATTTTCTGTGGTTACCGACTGTGTATTAGTGAGGTACCCTAACAGTGCTTCTTTGATTATATACGCTGTATTCATGTATTTTCATAAACATTTCAGTTACAATTCGCAATGATGAATTAGACGTAACGTTCCAAGTTTTGGCCAGGTACCACACGGACCGGTTCAAGACCACTCGCGGTGGTTATGGAAGCTTCTTGTTGGAGGCCCGTCGACATGAAATTGCCGTGTCAAAGAAAATACAATTTCTATCTCTAGTGAAAGGTATGTCAGTGTTAATTCTAAACATATTATGTAGATATTCTGTGTATAATTTAAGGCCGTACTTATTATGGCAGAATGGTATGAGAAATATGTCCAGTTAGCTTTAAGTGATGGAAATAATATCAGTGCGCTGTTAGTGCGCTGTTAAATGAAATCCAGCTATCAGTTTACAGCTTACTACAGTGTGGCAAAGGCGTCTTCAAACCCAAACGTCGTACAGAGCGAACATGGCTCGCCAAAAAGTTGCATCCATACATCTATGTACTTGTTGCACAAAGCAACAGGTTAGCTAGGTTCTTAATAAGTTATTTGAATTGCCACAATAGTTGTCAACAGTAAACAAGGAAATTTTAGCTATCGGTAACAATTCAGCTTATAATCATGTCACTGAAATTGTTGAATTGGATTGCATAAAACTACAAGAAACATGTTAGAAAATATTTGAAAATATTGAACACGTGGGACACTCACCATTTATCGTTTTCGTGATGTACTATTCATTTTAAATATACTTATAGGCCTTAGCACAGATATGATATAGGCTGATATATTTCCCTAAATGGTCACTGCCTGCACCATTCAAATAAAGTTGCATTTTTGTAGACTAAATACACAAAGCGCATAACTATTTCTACGACAAGTTCTGAATACCATTAATGCAACACTTGTAGGCTGTTGATTTCCATATCACTTCTTGCTTACTACAGATAATGAATGGAACAGGTAGCTTTATGTAGTTAGAGGTGCAATGCAGTCAACATTCGGATGCAGATGTCATCAATTCTTGTTATCCGGACCGAAGCGGAAAAGGAAAATAGTTATCAGTTTCAGACGGATAAGTATTTCTGACATTGACGAATTAGTATATACCAGAACTGAAAATATATGTATTAATTATGTGTTTTATTGTTTAAAATTTTAGAGCTTTAGAGCTTTTTCCAAAAATACAATCATTAGGTTAACGCTCCTTTTGACAGGAATCGTTTTACTTTCGGGATGATCTATTCTTTTGTCGGTCATTAATTTAAAAAGATGTATTAAAACAAACGACATTTTAATGCAAATCGAATAAAATTTGATATTTAAAATGAATCAGTGAATACATTACAAAACCGAAGAAAGTAAAATAAATTATTCATGTGAATACATTTATTTTAAACTCAAACTAACCATTTCACTAATATATAATACCTTAAAATTTATTTAGCGCTTCGATTTGGACACTTTGGGGCGAAGCGCGTCGGAAATCAGCAACGTAACCTACTACATACTCCATATCTATGGTAACGCTGAACGATTAAAACTTTTGGGATGAACTTACCCCAACTCAATATATATTGATTGAAATCTCAAAAATACGTACCTACTAAATTTAGAAACGTATGTTTAGACAGTAATTAAAGTGGGATTGGGTAGGTTTACCGATACAGATAGAGAAAGGCTTGTATATGACTACGGACATAGTCTAGTTTTAATTGTCTTCTCTCCTCTCCTTGATGTACAATCCAATCGAAAAATATATTATATTGTATGGCAGTGGTGCGTCGTAGTGGTAAACTAATTTGAATGCAGCTGATTGTGAATCGCCAGCAACCAATTAAATTGCAAGACAGAGTACCATTCAAATATAGATCTTGCCTCCAGAATTTAAAATAAGTGCAAACTAACTGAGCACATAGATTGTCCATCTAGGATTAAGATAAACAATTATCTGATTCATATATATAACTACTAATTATAGATAAACACTTACAAACTGTTTAAAAACAAATAATAATGACTGTGTCGAAGAAAGTGCTAACATTGAAATAATTGCTAGTGTACTAATTTATTTATTTTAAAAAGTTTGATTTGCCTATAACAGGCAATATACATATATTTTGTTTATATTTTGAAACAATTACTGCCTAATTTTAGTGATTTGTATCGTTTTTACGTTTACATATTATAGTTTTACTTCGGAAACGACCCACTTGTTTACTATTTTTACTCAAAAGGTAATGTCAATTAAATATTTGGAATTAGCCCCAAACACATTATATCGGTTTCATCAGCACGATTCTGATGGTAATGTTATCTTTGCCCAACCGTATTGTTCACATTTTTTTCTGAAGGTCAATCATCATATTTTTATTATTTTAAAGTTAATTAGTCGGGAAACGAAACATGCTTCACGATTGTTAAAATCGATTCGTTCAAACAAATAATAAAATGTGAGGACTTTCATAAATATAATGTTTTTTTATAACAATTAATAATAACTCTTGTTTCCCCTCTTTTGACCCTTTAAATAGCATCTCATAATATAAATGTCATCATATTTTATTTTTAGAAAAAACGAATATATCAATGGTGTAATAGCGCTAGTAGACAGAAATATATGTTGCGTCTTATTGTAAAGATAACTAAATCGGTCTTCGTTGATTTGATTTAATCTAATAATAGATTCCATCTCACATTGTATGATCCATAAACCAGAAATACATTTCCCACAATTTTCATGCAAAAAACACACTCATAATAATAATATGTATGACGACATTTTACCGAAAATATCCCCTATTAGAGAACTCCCTACATATGCCTTTTACACAAAAATTCACACGTATAATCACTTAACGAAATTCATATGTTGTTGTTTATTCTTCAGTAACCACGACAACAGCTCCTCCTAAGGGATGCCTTGACTGTCACCCGCTTGCCGACTGTTTTAAAGGGACATGTGTTTGCCAAAGCGGACTTATCGGAAGAGGCTACGGATTTGAGGGCTGTGTGGGTGAGATATGGACTGAGTTGAATATATATACATATAAACCAATGCAAATAGGTTACTACCGGCCTGCAGGAGTGTTCACTCTGTCAAAATTGTCCAATATATGTGTGTCCACCTGGCAAAAGAAACGATTTGATTGAACTAGACACAATTGGCGAACGTTTGTTGGTGTTAGTGATCTTACTATAGTCTGTAAATACATAAGCTATGTCGACAGAGCTCGTGCCTGTCAAAGTGGAATTTCAGATTTGGTAAGCATCGACTCGATATAAGAGAGTTAGACTGGAGGTTGAGGCATTTTCCATGAAAAAACACTTTTGTGACTTTATACCTAAGAAAGTATGACATTCATAAACACTCAATTTAGTTCACAAGTAGCATTTTGACAGCAATTTCGACAGTTTGCTTGTATAGGTGCAAACTAAAAAGAATGGCAGAATTTAACATATTTGTTCGATAATTGGTTATATCGTAGCTTCACTCTAACACGTAGCAATTAAAGGTATTCTAAGTTTTCTAATTTCTAAAATAAACTTTCCAAGGTGTTCAATGCCCGCTCCCGCATTCAATAAAACATTTGTGTATTCTTATAAATAATGGTTTTGATATGTTTGGTTATAAATTGTTTGAACGAACTGCATTATTTTAAAAAACAATTTCAAATTGCATACTTAACATATATTGAAGTCTTATCTTCTAGTAGTAATGTATGTTTGACGTGTTATATTAGTTCTTACTCCCATCGCTACAACTTAATTCATGTGCTTTTGTGTATTCCAGAAAACCCTGACAACCCTTTAGACAGCTTCACACCGCCTCCTCCTCCAGCTAACAGTTGCTCACAATGCCACCCGTTAGCTGACTGTATTCATGACAAGTGCAAGTGTCGGCCTGGATACAGCGGAACTGGACAGGGGACTCAAGGTTGCATTGGTGAGTAACTCTGCATCATACACTCTGGGATATTACTGGCTAAACGTGGACTTCCAAGAATTTTAGACTGTATTATTAAGCGTGTTATTAGTAAGAGTAGACTAAGACACTTTACTTTCTTCTTACTTTGTCTTGTTATTGTTTTATTCTTGTTCCAGGTTTAAACTGTTTTTATGAGTTACTTATCTATTGGAAGTGCTCTCTCAACTGTGAATATTAAAAATGGTTTGCACAGTTCGCATTTAATCATGTATCCTTTGTACTTCGTATCAATTAATTTATCTCATTAATTCTCCACTTTGGGTTCAGTGTCCTAAATTTGTATTTGAGACCAAATCTGTCTTCATATGTTTGAAATTCGTTATGATGTTAATTCTTCAATTTCTTCACATTTTCTGTCAATTTTGATAAATTTTTCTTTTCAGGAATCCAAATATTTAATTCAAAGTTATGTTATATTTCTGTCTCGAAAACTAGTAAACGTTTGTCTCTAATAAAGAATCATCTATTTTTAAATGCTAATCTAACTTTAAATCTTCCTTTAGTTATTTCTGTTTAATTCTTTCGGTAACTTTGCAGATTATTTTAAATGTATTTGTGCAAGTTATAAAAGTCAAGCGAATAGGAAATAATCTTCACTGTTAGTGCTTTTACTAATGAATTAGGATCATAATACATTTTTTTCCTTTGTAATAAAGTTAAACTATATGTTGATAACAAGATTTACAATAGAATCATTCCCAGTGTTAGCCAACCCGGTAAACTTCATGGTTCAGTTAAAGTGCACAAGACTGATCACTCTCTCAGCCCGTTGTATCTATGACCAATACCACTGAATGGCATTACGCAATACATCGATGCATTCATTAAACCCAACATTCTTTCTACTTATTTACTTAATTCCACTTCTCAGTTTATTAACAATATTTCTGACTACAATTTCAACCATAACGATAATCTTGTTAATTTTAATATTGAATTTTCATTAAACTAATGTTCCCTTCGAAGAAAGCATTGATACTACATATTTGTAATTATGTATACTGTCACAATTCTCTAAATACTCCTCCTTTTTCTATCGAAACATTTAAACATCTGTTATACATTGCTACTAGTGGTGTTTTCATGTGCTACCTTCTTCATTGATCACCTCGAAAAAGAGTGACTGAAAGCTCAAAACTAGCTCAGCTTATATCTTTGTTATGTTCATGACATCTTCCGTGTTTTTTCTAAATCTATAGATGTTAAACCTTTTGTAACATGCTTATTCAATATCACTTTAATCTAAAACTTACTTACGAAAGAAAACTTCATACGTTACCTTTTTTAGATACCATTGTAACTCTACCAAACACCAATAATGACAAATGTACTGTCTATGTTTGCCGCAAGAACACTTAATGCTTTTTGTTCCAAATAATGGAAATTAGGTTTAATTTACTGTTTTATTCACAGGGCTTAGCTATGCTGAAGTACTTGGTTTATTTTTCTACATAAAATTTGAATTTATTTTGATTATTTTGTAAATATGGTTTCCAGAATTTTATTTTTAATAACTGCGCTAAAATATTTGTATCCAAAAAGTAAAAACGTTCCACTAAATTCTAAACTGATAACACTTCTTCTTGCTTTTGTATCCATTTCATAAGTTTGCATCATCGATAATTGTTTCGGGAAAAAAACTCATTAATCTTTTATAATTTCTACTTTGTTGCCCTTTAAAACTAAAACTAAGTGTGGAGCTCCGAATACTCCAGTTTTCAAGGTTGTCTACCAATACAAATGTTTGCGTGATACAAAATTATTTTACATCGGTAAAACAAGGCGCCACCTAACAACTCGAATATCTAATGGAATTGTAAATCACATAAATTTCAAATAGGCTTTTTATCTTTTTTATTGTAATTATTATTATTATTATTCTAATTTCAATATAGATGCATTTTAAAGTTATTTTGTTCTGGTAAAAATTATTTTCACATCCAAATTAAAGGCACTCGTTTAATTAAATCTCTCTCCCACATTAAATTATTATATTATGTAAAACGTCTGTTCTTTACTCCTCAAATTGTTTTAAATGTTCTGTGTTTTTTCGCTCTTTCGTATCTTGCACTAATTTATTTATTTTATGTATATAGGTACTATTTTCATAATTTGAATTTCATTTATTGACCAACAAAACAGTGACGGACAAATCCAAACCGCATCCTTGTCGAGCTAACAGTTGCTCACATTGCCACCCGTTAGCTGACTGTATTCATGACAAGTGCAAGTGTCGGCCTGGATACAGCGGAACTGGACAGGGGACTCAAGGTTGCAGTAGTGAGTAACTCTGTATCATACATTCCGGAATATTATTGGCAAAACGTGGACTTCCAGAAATCATTGGTTGTAAATTAAGCATGTTATTAATAAGAGTATACAAAGTAACTAAATAAATGTCTTAATGAGTTACTTATTCATCGTTTAAGTTTTATGTCACATGTGAATATTTAAAATGGTTTGCATATTTGCTTCGTTGTCCTGTATGAGACCATGAATCAAGCACACCAGTTTACTCGACATCTGAAAAGATTGTCATTTCCACGGTTTTTTTCTCTCGTGGGTTACCCCAATGTTTCGTGCTGTCCAGGTTCCTAAAGGTGTTTCCTATTTCGGTTTATGAACAAACAAGTCTAGATGTTTCTTTTACTTATGGACCAGGTGTATCGTTAAATACTATTAATAACAATACTAAATACTTTTTTTTTCAAGTGAATTCCTATTCTTTAGGTTTGGTTATTTAATAGGTACCCTTTAAAATGTATTATAATGTTCATACATATACAACATATTCATATATACATTATGCTTAAGTATAAATGAAATGCGTCAATGGCATTTATATCCTTCGGTGCATGCTTTTTCGAAGTTCCCAACTTTATAGAGATGACATGACTAAAAGCGGTATATTTCGTATTATATAGGATTACATATCTGTATCCTGGGATAATATCTTTATTACTGGCATAAATGTATCGTTTCGTAATTCGAGCAGCTGTTGTGTCGGCATTTTAAATGTCTGAATTAGTCATTTGAATTATGCTGCAACTCAATGACATCCTCATGCCGTATTTTATTTTATTCAGTTTAAATAATAGAATCCAGAGTTTTGTACAAATAACATCATTTTATTAATCAAGAACCTTCAACATTTCAACAGTTTTAGTTCCTTCAACAATGTTTTTATTGTGTGCAGTTAACGGGTGGAAACATTGGGAATATTTTGACTCATTTCAGTTCTTACAATGAGGAAATTCAACTTCATACCAATTTTATTATCAATATATTCATTGTTTTGCGAATGTTTGGCGAATGTTTAGGGTAATAAATTAAATAAATGTCAATCTTTCAAGCTATTTTAATAATCAATAGATCATTATAAGATGTTTTAACTGGGAATATTTTCGTCTATATTACTGAGAAATCTTCAAGCAGAATTAGATAAATAAGTAAACATAAAGTAATTACAACAGTGAATGACATTAACTGACTATGCACAGAGAGAGAGGGGAGAGAGAGAGAGAGCATGCTATATTAACAAGTACAGACAATCACATCAGCAGTGACATTAACTAATTACTTCAATTTGGAACTGTTAGAACAAACAGATTGGGTCACAATGGGGAGTAGTCATAGTCCGCAAATAGACTCTTCATGGAGTATCTGGAACAAACTGCCATGGAATACGTCAGCACACCTAAGTTACATCCTTACATAACAAAGATCTGGTGGAAAAGATATGTTGACGACTGTCCAGCGGAAATTGAAGGAGGTCATTCAGGTTTTTCGGGATCTCCTCGAAATCAAATACACTAATAAACAGGAATTGGATGGAAACATATCCTTCCTTGACGTCAAACAAGTCGTATGGAACCAAATAGACATATCGGTGTATGGAAGAAAGACCCACAGGACCAGTTTCACATATTTGCGAGTCAATTGAACTGCATGATAAGAAGGACGCACGAAGTGTGTTTCAGAGAAACTGATAAAGTTGCCAACTTGGAAGTTTGGAATCAAAAGTACACTGCAAGAAAATTAGTGTGATTCCACACTAAAACAGTATGTCACATTATTGCAATTGGGAAGTTGAAAATTACACCAAAACTGTTTAAAGGCAATCGCGAAAGTTAAATTTTTTTGTGAAGCAATCGCAGCACAATATGTATATTGGTAAATAAATATATTTTAAGTAAAATATAAAATAAAAGCAATATTCCAGTATAAAGCAGTATAAAAATATTTTCTAATAAAAAGCGGCATTACAAAAAATGTTTAAATTATTATTCGTAAACGAAATTGTAAATCTCATCTGTATCAAAATATGTAATAGAAAATAACTCTTTTTTCAACAGTTTAACAAAGCTATTTTCAATAATCAGACATCATATTTTCTAGTGTAAGTTCATACTTTGGTTGACAAATATTTAAGGTTTAATGTGCAGTAAAAAGTGTGTATTCACTCTTTTTTGAGGTGAAATATTCCGGGTTTTTTTTCTTGTACTGTAGGAAATTTATGAATTAGGCAGGTGGTAAAAAAGTTCATAATAATCGTTCTTAGTAAAATTCAAATGATGAAAGACGTATTTTATTGATTAGAAATAATTGTAACATTTTTGTAAAACATTATGCGAGTTTTATGTTAGTCTTTTAAAAAACCTATAAAGAGCTTTTTAGAAAAACCCATTTCGTAAATTTTGGTCAAAAGCTATTTCAAAAACAAAAGTTTTTCACAAGCAAGTTGAAACTCTTTTTTCAAACAGAGTAGGAAATACACAAATACTTATTTTTTAATTTCTATTCTAAATTCTTCTTTCTGTAGTTTAATAAATTATTTTATCGTTTTGTTTTTTTCAGTACATATTTCTTTTTTACCGCTGATGTAAACGTTTATTGAAATCACAACTGATTATTATTTTAAATGTTTTTTGTGTGTTTAGAATCAAAGTTGGAGAAGATAGACCTAGAATCACGTAAGTTTATGAAATTCTTAACTTTTGAATATGGTAATTTATACGTGCACTGAACAATGGTATTTTAACATTGCTATTAAGTAAGAAATTCTGATTACAAAGATAAAACTAATTGTAATCACAACGTTTTCTCGACTTTAGATATTCAATATTTATAATTATATTGATGATTACAATTTAAAAGACAATATCGGTATTTTACAATTATACAAAAGTAAAGCATACACAATTTGAATGATATTTAATTGTTTATCAGCTGTGTAATCATGCAACTGGTCTCAAATGTTCCACTTATAACTACACAAATAGTCTCGACTGCTTCAATTATATCCATATTCTGTGTTCATCTGGTAAAACTATTTGCTTTTAACATTGCTTTAAGGTTGTCTGAAGTTAAAAATTGTATTACTGATACTCTTTAAATATGTTACGGATACTGCAAGAGCACATATTATGTAGAGATGTTACCTAGAGAGGTCCTCTGTATATCATTTGGTTTAATTAGGTGTATATAATTAATGAAATAACTGTTCATAATTGGCTACTTCACAACCACGATTAGATTAGATTGGATTTATCGCCGATTGACGATGGCTACTTTTATTTTAATTTTGACTGACATATCGCCGCAAGAAATATTTGCTGACTAACAGCCTAAGTTCAATCTAATCAGGATTGGATTAATCTTATTGCGATTGTAGCAATGAATTCCAAAACATACTGAGGTGTTTGTAAGAATAGATATACAAATAAGGTGGTTGCATGTATCACATAAACCAAGGTTTTTTTTTTAAATGGCTTTGAATATACAATTATATTGGAAAATATGTTGCATAAACAAAATGTTGTGAATTGAAATGTAATATTTAATTAAGTAAGGCAAACGTTATTTATTATTTCTTTATTTAGTATTGTCAAATTCCACAATTTATTGTAATAGAAAATGTATTACATACAATAGTATGTTGAATATTGATAATTACATAATAATATGATAAATATGACAATAAAATGCACACTTCCTACGCAAATAACATGCAAATTGTATAATTATTATGTCATTATTAATATTCAACATACTAGTTTATATAAAATATTTTCTAATGTAACAAATTGTGGAGTTTGACAATACTAAATAAAGAAATAATAAATAACGTTTGCCTTGCTTAATTAAATATTACATTTCAATTCACAACATTTTGTTTATGCAACAGATTTTATATTAATTATATTAATAACATAATTATCACTCTTCTACAATGTACCATACTTAATACCTATCCATTCATTCACTTTTTAATCCAATAGAGATTGAGAAATCATTTCGATTAAAAAACACTTGACGGGTAGGTGGCTGGATAAGTCATGTATTTTAAACCATACATTGAATAACCTTATGAAAGAAAGATAGTGCTACAGTCAATTGTTTTCCAAGCGTGATTCAATCGTGATTAGACTCCAGCTGTCAATAATTTCCCGAGAATTGTGTGGACATTTCGAGTGCAGTCGGATTAAAAAACAGACTTCACAATTTTATTTATGTAGATTAAAACTTGTCAGATTAATACCATGTCATTATTAAAAAGACACAAGATTTTATTAGACAAAAGTAAATAACTGGCGCCACTCAAAAATGTCTAAATGCGTGATCTATCTAATCCGATTGGGAAGTAACCTAAGGAATACTTACATAATCGCATGATATACCTTTGTTGGTCATTTTAATTTATACGCCTGACTAGGATAACACTTTTATTTAATTTTCTAGGTTCCGAGACAATCTGCTTTAAGTGTTCACGTAACTGTCAGAAAGAAAGGCGAGCAACACAGACGTGTCGTGGTGATTGCCATGTGAGTAAATTAATAAAATTACTAATATTTTGACACTTATTTGCATATTATTTCTGTGCTCATTTATATTTCGATATGTATTACATAGTATATACAATTATTAGAGATGTTTTATTATCTATATTAATTATCTATATAAATTCAGATTTGGAAAGTTAAAAATTTTACTTCGTTTATAAAATGTTAGAGAAATGACTTCATTTTTGTCATGTATACTTATAACAATAGCGCTAGTGAACAACTATAATTTAATAAAACAATTTATGTATTATAATACACTAATTTAAATATTTTTAGATAAATAAAGTAAATATAAACCATTTAAACAATTATAATTTTTTTAAATGAATAATTAAAACTAGAATAAGCCGCGTAAAAACGTTTAATAAACCTTTAAATTATTTCTCATAAACCATCGAAATACGTTTTATCAGACGTCAAATATAACGTCTTCAAAGCCGGCAACTTATTTCACGTCTTATAAGCCACCAAATTACGATTTCTTTTTACAGTGTATAATTTAGATTTATTTGAAAGTTGAGATAATGAAAACATAATCATAATAAAAAAACATTAAACGAAACTAATTTTAAATCTATTAATTTGTGTAATGATATTCAAACGACATTCAAAACACAAAAGACTTTTCTCTCTTCAAACGCAAACGAAAGACACTCCTCTTTCCTTCTTAATTTGAATACTTTGGAATATAATTAAGATATATTTGAGATTTTAGTAGATCAAGTAAGTGAGTAGTGAGTAGTGACTAGAGTAAGTGACTAGTGACTAGAGTAAGTGAGTAGTGACTAGAGTAAGTAAGTAGTGACTAGAGTAAGTGAGTAGTGACTAGAGTAAGTGAGTAGTGACTAGAGTAAGTTAGTAGTGACTAGAGTAAGTGAGTAGTGACTAGAGTAAGTGAGTAGTGACTAGAGTAAGTGAGTAGTGAGTAGTGATGAGAGTAAGTGAGTAGTGACTAGAGTAAGGAGTAGTGACTAGAGTAAGTGAGTAGTGACTAGAGTAAGTGAGTAGTGACTAGAGTAAGTGAGTAGTGATGAGAGTAAGTGAGTAGTGACTAGAGTAAGTGAGTAGTGACTAGAGTAAGTGAGTAGTGACTAGAGTAAGTGAGTAGTGACTAGAGTAAGTGAGTAGTG
>JAYRBW010133524.1:0-15743 GCA_036023295.1 Invenusta paracnida
AATTCTGTTCACTTTGGCTGTACATCTCTGATGATATGCCATGAAACTATAGTTAGATGTATTAAATGTGTTCTACCAACGTGTTCTTCCTTTTAATATTTGTTTAACTTTATTAAATTATTTGTAACTATAACAACAGTAATCACTACTAGTTTCGTAAATATTTGTTGGATTTCTTGCCGTTGATCTGTAAAAATAATTTACAAAAGAATAATAGTGATAATGGCATTACCCTTTCTTCCAGGAAACACATTCAACAGAAATGTAAATATACTATATGTTTTTTATTTGAATTAATATTTAATTAGAAGTTTTTAATTCGTAAATTACATTTATGTTGATCACATTGGTATATACTATATTAGTATATCAAGCCATAGTTTTATTTATCTTGCCCTTATCTTTTTCATTCTTATACTTTAGTTTAGTAATGGCTTTGGCTTACTGCTAGTGCTAGGCATGATATTTTTAATTTTGATAACAATTATAAAAGTAACATTCATTTTATTAGTCTTAAAAATAATTATTAATAATAATAACTACTGTAAACATACAATAATTAGAAGTACATGTCTAGATTTGAGTTAAAGGGATAATTAAAATCGACATTTGGACCAAATTAAATTATTTAATATTATTTAAACCTTCCTTTTTAATACAAAATAAATAAAACATTTAACAAAAATTTAAAAATAAAGTTACAATGACAAAATATTCAAATAATATTTAAAACATTTTATTGTTTAGATGGGCATTAAATTATGAATGAAAATTATTAAAAGATATTAAGAATTAAATTATTGGCTATTATATAATATTACTATTAGCATAATATATATATCAATAATTCAATAATATAATAAAGTTTTTATATAGCATACCAACATGATTATTCATTAAATAGTGAATACATTTAAAAAAATTATTGATTACTATATTTTAATGCCTATATTATCTATAACAGAGATTATAAATAAGCAGCCTTATAATATATACTTCTTTATAACACTTTTTTAATTGTATTAATGGCTGATCTATATATCTTTAACACAATTTTAAGATTGCCTTTTGAGATTATTTCTCAGTTTTAAAACATTATAGTTTTTTTTAATATCAATTCATTTTTTATTAAAACATTTCATTATATTATATATTGTATATAAATTCTTGAAATAATATGTAAAATTATTTCTTCTCAGGCTTTTAAACATCTTATATCTTGTCTTTTATCAATATAACACTGTCATTTTTGTTTTAATATTAATTGCTTTTTTATAAAACATGGGTATATTCAAATACTTTAATTTATATAATATAAATAATATTTTTAATGATTTATAAATTATATATGAATTCTTAAAATATTCAATAAAATATATTTTTATTTTCAAACATATTATAAAGCATCCATAACTAATAATAATTTATTCTCTTATTTATATTAGTTATATCAACATCTTTAAAACTTCATAAGTCTTTAAATTTTGTAAAATCACTCAAATAAATAAAATTTAACATTTTATGTCAAAATATCTCTACTATCAATATTTTGTTTTAGTTAAAATTATTTTAATTTGGTTTAATGTAATTTTCTACTCTCTTTCTTTACTATTATGTTGTAGTATTTTCTTAGCTAAAACTATGCTATTGCTTTTATTGATAAAAAGTTCTATTTACTCTGCTGAAAATATCAATTTTATAAAAAAACTTCTGTTATCATTTAACAAATTATATTTCTTATATTATCTAAAATCAATATCAATCAAGGCGACTGATGATTTAAATTTAAAAAATTAGAAGAAAAATAATTTTAAATATAAATTAAAGTTTAAATAAAAAAATACAAAATTGACACTTTTTAAAAAATATGGATATTTTTTTCATCTGAAGTGCATTTGTTGTTATGTACCTAATGATTATTATGATAACAAAAATGAACATTTTAGTGCATTTTGTTCTGATTTATTTAAGCTAAAAAAATAAGTTAATTCTCCATAGTATTAATGATTTGAGCTGGTAATATCTCTCTCAAGTTATATTACTGATGCTCTTCTTGTCTTAAGGATGATGCTGCATTCTAAACTATTCTACTATATTTTTTTTACTCATTAGTTTTTTTGGAAACATGCATAGTCCTTCTATAAGTATGAGATTGTACCACATGCATAAACATCTTATAACATAGTAATGGTACTATCTATTCATACCTTCAGAGACTTGATACAACTATCAGTGGTATGCAAAAAATGTACTATTACTAGTGTGCTACCTAATTCTATATGCATATTACTAGTTAGAAGTGACTATATAGTTTTCATACATTTCTCTATCAAAATGTGTACAATAAGTTCCACACAGAAAAGTTATTCATAAATTTTTGCATTGTGTCATGAATTCAAATATCACACAACCATTTTTGGTTTCCCCCAATGACTTCAGTAAATAATAAAGTGGTAATTAGCATTTGTGCATCTACACACTATATTATATTGCTCAACTTGTAAATTTCTATTTATAACATGCCTCTAATATGGTATTACCATGAAATATAAGGCTCTGTTAAATTTTTCTTTTTATGTAATTATATTTAAAAAATTGTATCTACAGCAGCTTTATAAACTTTATTAATTGACAAATATGTGTTATAGAAAGACATTTTTGGTGCACACAAATGTATTATTATGGTAAATAGTTTCACATGAATAAAAATAAAAATTATGTAGTTGTTATATTGAAAACATCTTAAAATAAAACATTAAGCCAGAACATACTCTAGAAAAGTATATTTAGAAACTTGAAATTTTCATTAACCATTAATACCCTGCTCTTAAGAAATAATAATTCTTATAAATTTAAGCATTTATTTACTTTGACTATCGTCAAGAATTAACTGAAACATTAAGTTTCTAAAACTATTACACAATAATAGTGTGCTTTAATTAATTAATTAATTTAAAATTATTTTCAAACTTCCATTAAAATTTTTAAAGTTTTTCCTCCCTACTTTTACATATATTAAGTTATTTAAATGAATATTGAATGAGGCCTATTTAATATCACTTATCATTTAGGAGTTTTTGAATTTAGAAGTAAAAAGCAGCTGATTATAGGTTCAATAAATGTGAATTTCATAAAACACTCTCATTCATAAGCTTTAAATTTGGCTGCTTTTAAAAAACACATTTTTAATTTTCCAATGAGTATGGCACACTTTACTAAAAGAAATTGTAACAACAGAAATATTAAATATTCTGAGCAAAGCAAATAAGCTGTGCACTCTTTGTATCAGGGTGTCAGAATTATCTAGCAATTATTAAAGAAAACTGGAAAAGTTTTTGCATATATAGTAATTACATTATTGCATTGTTTACTCTGTGATTAACACAACTTATAATTTATACAACATATCTGCTCCAAATTAGTTGTACAAATAATATGTATAGACATATACTTGAATATGAATATGTATATATTTAATATTTATTGAAATATTACCTAAATTCAGAATGAATTACATATTATTAACTTCTTATTCAATTATTTGTTCTATGGAAGTTACAATATGTATTTATTATAAAATTCTCTAATTTTTTAGCTTATGATTAAGTTTTCTTTTTTATATGACTTTGAAATAAATTAACTTTAATTTTCTTTGTGGAAATAGCTCATTACTTAACTATATACTACAATGTTATTCAGTATTCTTTATTATTTAAATAAAATATTAAATAGTCATAAACTTATTTATGAAACAAAATCATGCAAGGAACATATAAATATTATACTTTTAATTTTATATATACTTGTTTAATTTATTTCTTACATTATATATTCATAGAATATATAAATGAGTTGTTATCTTTAAAAAGACTGTTGAGTATATTTATCTATAAAACTATGACATAATGCATTATTCTTATCATGAATTATGATTACTTAAAGGCTGTGTATGTGCATTTAGTTTTATTGATTTCAGGTTTTTCTATCTTATTTTTTTTCATAATTGTATTATTAATTTTCTACTATTTTTATTATTGAATTAAAATGTTGTAGTCAGTGTATTAAATTGTCACATGTATATTTTGTTTCATTCAGTCACAGTAAAAGCTGTAATTAGGTTCATAAAAACTTAGCTCCAGCTTATGGATGAAGATTAAAATTGAAAGACTTAAATATGTGGTGTAAAGTATAATATTGAACCTTTAATCATTTAATTTTTGATCAAAATACAAATTTTACTATATAAAACTATACCATCTTTGACCATTTACCACCATTTATTACATAAACATATGTTATAGAATTCGTAGAACATCTTAAAATTTATCATAGTTTTACTCATACATCTAGAATATTACATTTTTATGAGACATCAATTTTTAAAAGATTATTATAGACTTCTGAATTAAATTATTAAAATTTTATCACATATCTTTGCTTCAATCTCATTTGTCTCCATGCGGGAATTTTGTCAGACTTTACAGAAGCTTTTTTTCTGGAGCTTCTAATTAGTTACTCTTAAAATTTTATGAAATAGGCCTCTGAGATAAAAAAAACTAAATATCACAGACAGTTCCTCATCAGCTTGTACTGAAATTGCAAAAGAATTCATTGCATTAAGTCAGTGATAACAGCCTTATTGACAAACTAACTACAAAAACATATAACAAGTGCCTTATTGGTATAAGAGGCAAAATAAAATAAGCCCTTGGTGCAAAAAAGAAAATAATCAATGATTGGTAGTTTGCCTTGACAGTTTTATACAAAATAGAAAGATCATATATCGATTTTATTTTTACTATTTTTATCATAATTTTCTTATGGCTATATATTGATTTTATTTTAAAAATTATTTTAAAACATTTCATCTAAGGTTGGTTTATTAATTTCAATTATCACATTTATGGTTACTAACCTAACTTTATGCATAGACATAGAAAGAGGGGGGCCATAGCAAGGAAATAACAAATTGCCCTCTCCCCCAAAATTATCAGGCAAATGCAATACATTTTTATGTATAAAATTAAAACTATATAATTCAAATCACCACTAAATCCCTGTGGTATCCCTTAACACTATGGCCCCCCTTCATTTAAAATCTTCCTACGTGCCTGTTATGTTCAATACTGTATGTGTGTAGCTATTGTGAGATATCATATGTACATTTATTGACTCAGTTTCTACCTGACTGTATTTCAGTTGGGCAAGGAGCGCTACCATAAGTCGCACCACTTTGATGCCAAGAACTCTGTTGGCTTCATGTTTGGTGACGACCGGCCGGGAATTGGAGGTGATCCATTGCCTGGGCAACGTCAGGATGCTTTCAAAAGTCGCTACCCCCAGGGTGGCGATGGCTCAAGTCAGCCTGCCTGGGTGGCCTTTGACAAGCAGGTTCTCTCCTTCAATGCCTACTATCAGGAGTCAGTCAATGAGCGTCGTGAGGAACAGTACCGTATCCGACACTGCAAGGTCTACTTCTACTTGGAGGATGACACGATTCAAGTTATTGAAGCCAGAATGAAGAACAGTGGTCTACCCCAAGGTGAATTTACTGACTAATGTGTATAATAAATTTAAACATTATTTTTAATTTTTATATGATTCTGCTGCGCTTTAAATAATTCCAAATCAATTATCTATAAATTAATAAAAGTTTGGATAAAATATATATAATTTTATAAGCTACTTACCAATAAATTAGTAGTATATTAATACATATAAACTATTTATTAGTTAAATTTGGTGAAATATAAAATATAGAAACAATATATATGTATATACAAATATTATTTACCGAATTTGCACATTTTCTGTCCACACAAGTGAAAAATGTAAGCGAAATTCATGAGTATTAATTTTCTGTTATAGTTCAGTAAATCGTAACTTAGCATAACTAGCATAATTTAGTATGCTATAATATTTCAATTTTGTGAAATTTATTAATTAATTGAGATCCTAAAAATATTATCGACACAGTATTCTAAATATATTTACTTAATATCGTGAAATCTCAATATTTTTTTTATTTCACAAATATTGTGTAGTCTGATGAATAAATACAAGTAATTGTCATTTGTTTTTATTCATAATGCGCAAGCCACATATTGAATGGCCTATATCTCAACTACAAACCATTTTCCACCAATTTCACATTTTTTACCAATTTTCTGATATTTTTTGAACAAATTAATTAATCTACTTAGTGTTAAGTAGATTATAAGAACTTTAAGTGTTAGAGTTAATCAAGAGTCATTTTTTTAAAGTTACTAACAAATAGGAACATAGAAATTAATTAATTGTCCTGCTACAGAAATTTGTAATAAGCAACAAGTGCTGTGTATTTATTTAACTATTTGGTGTTTTAACCTGTCGTTCCTAGGAACACTTATCCGTCGTCATCGGATCTCAAAGCCGGCGCCTTACGACGAGACCTACTATACCGTAGACGACTTTAATGTGGGCGTTGAACTGGAACTCTACTCTAAGGTGTTCCGGCTAGTTGGCTGTGACGAATTCACGGCTAATTTCCTCCGAAAATTGGGCGTCAAATTGGGTCTGCCGGAGAGCGTGCCTGGTGACCCCTACTCGGATGTGCGAAAGGGGGTGAGTTATGCTCGCAGACATAACTTTGTTTGCATTCTGTATTTTGACTGGAATTCTATATTTATACTGAACTAACACCTTTCTAGTGTCTGTCTTGTTAGTAAAAAACAAATCTTTATGTTTTAATTAATTAGAGTGAAAAATTCACATCACAGTTGCCTAAAGTCACAATATCTAAGTTATCCGGGTAGCTTTTAAAAAAGGCCTTATTTTCCAACACTCCAAGACTGTTGTGATCTTGATAATGTCTCTAGTAAATGTGTGTACAGAAAACAGGTAGCATTTTTATTTAAAAAGCTTTTATTACATATCCTCTAAAAATATTTTGTGCGAGTAATAGAGAAACATTGAGTTTGTTCTATTTTTTGTAAAATTACACTACTAAGTTGTACTCATTTTACTGTGCAATATGTCATCGATCAGTGAATTGAAACATATTGTGTTATACTTTGAAACATGACTGAAGGTAAGGTACTGTCAATAGATAGCCAATATACAACTACATATGTCGAAAATCTATATTTTTTCTTTGCAATATGTGTTGTAATGAGTAAGTAGTTATTGCTTCTTTTTAGAGATTGGTACTTATCTTTGATTACTTGATATTACGTTTGTGTTTAACACTAATGTACAACCTTGTAATATGATCTATATATTTATAGTATAAAGCTGGATATGCAATATATGTTTATTCTTCATCTAAAAACATGCTAGTATATAAATCGTTTTGAAATTTCTCCACTCAACAAAATTTTGTATCATATACTCAATAAATTACACGAATTATCATTGGATTATCACTTCTATCTTACTTATATTTCTATTGAAAGAACGATGGATCTAATTTTAAAATGTATTTCTGTTTAATTTCTGCTCCTCATTATAAGTTTGGAACGTTTTTGTTTCACAATAGTTTCTGTTGTAATAATGATTTCTTCGTTATATTTGTATTGTTATTATTTGAGAACTAAATAATATATACATAGGAAACCCATGTTTTTTTTAATTTGAAAAAATTGAATTATTGTTGCTTATAAATATTTGTAAACACAGTGAAATTCGTTTGAATATTTACACCTTATTAAACAACTTATGAAAAATACTTGTTTCTTCATATAAATATTTTTTAGTGTTTTCGATATTTTGCTTTATTTACTTATATCTAACTGTTCGATTGATTCAGATTACTATGAATCTTTATTATTTGTAATCTTGTTTTTTATGTAAATTACATTATAATTTACGATAGGTAAAAATTTAACACTTATCATTAAATTATATATGCAATTACTGTTTTACTATGTTTATTTCATAATTTACTTTTAGGCAAAACATAAAACGAATGAACAAAATGTTGTATTATTAATATTAAATATTTTTTGTATCTATGATGAAATTATAACTTTTTATAAACTTTTTATAACTGACCACCTTCAAATTTATCTCTATACTCAATTCACAGATGGATGAGTCCATGCAACCTCTGCGACCATATGAGCGACACGACACTTTAAAACAATTCCTCGATCACGACCGACATGTGTTGCGGTTCTACTGCTTCTGGGATGACACCGACTCTTTGTACGGGGACTCACGGGAAATGGTCCTTCACTATTTCCTTTGTAAGTTATCCTTCGGCTTAAATTGTTTAGCTATTTTTCATTAAAATATATTTATCTTTTTTATAGTTTTAATCTAGAAATATATTAAATGACTAAAAAAATAGTTCATTACAATTCAACGTATGTTGTCAAAATTTATATTAGTTTTCTATTACAAAAATAAGGATGTATTTTCCTACTACTTGCTAGAAATCTAGTGGTAAGTGCATTTTTAGATATTAGTATTTTTATATTTATATTTATTAGAATTACGTTTTTTATGTATTACAAATTAATCTTATATATGGAAAAAGAATTGAGAGATCTATCAATTCTCATAGATGCTTATACGTTGACTTTTATGTATTACTATCATTTCAGCCGACGACACTGTTGAGATTCGGGAAGTAATCCCAGCTAATTCGGGTCGGGATGCCGCCCCAACCTTCCTTCGTCGCCAGAAACTTCCGAAGAACGTTGGCGCTCTTCCGCTCCCTGGCGCCATCGCAGATCGTACCGTTCTTAATGTGATTGGACAGATTCCCTCGGGCCGCTATATCCTTGACAACCTCAAGGTGAGAACTAACTGTCACTAAAATTGTTTTTGAAATGAATGAACACGTTCTTGATATTTAATTGTTAGACTTCATTTTCACAAACATATTTTCTTGGATATTCTTAGACTGGAGCTGTCAATACGGAATTCTACCGGGATACAGATATCACAATTGGCACCTACATCAATATCTACGGACGGAAGGTCCTCATCTGCGATTGCGATGACTTTACTAAGGAATACTACCACAGCAAATACGGAATAAGTAAATTGAACAAACATGTTTACAATAAGTTCATTGTTGTATCTCACAAAATATCGATTGAATTATGCATTTAATTTTCATTTCTTTTGTTTTGTTTTTTACTGGTGATCTTGTGCTAAAGAAATTTGTACATATTAGAATGTTTATAAAAACTATTTTATATTCTAAATTCCTGTTTGTAAATGATTAAATACTAATTTAATGAGATATGCTTTTTTTACATTTTTTCATGTAATTGGAATAAACAGTATACGATAACCATTCTTATAAAAGCTAACCGCAGAATTTGTGATTTATTGGGACAGTTAAGACATTGTTTACTCATGTGTAAATATTATATGAACTAATATGAAGGTGTAACACTAATATAAAAATTAACACTTTTATTCACATTAATGCGAGTAACCGATACAGTTTAAGCTACCTTCTTCCTTATTAATTTCTTAGATTGTTTAATTAATTCGCATCATGTAATTGTCATCTAATGAGTGCTTACAGGCTTAAAATGTCTTAAGCCACACATTTTGCGATATTTAAATTTTTTTAGTACATTTAGTACATTATATGGTACATTTGTACTAAAGTAGTACTTATAATAACCTAAATAGTAAGTTCTGTGATGGAATTCTAACTCAGGTTACCCACTTATCAGTTCAACGCGCATACTGCAATGCTACTCTGGACTTATATTTTTTCTCTCCCCTACCCAACTTACCTAGCCGATTTCAAAGCTTTGACTACAACCGGAGGCAGTGGCGCGACTATGACCATGAGCGGCACTTGCGATCCGCCATACAATGGCTGGGGAGGCGAAGAGGATAGCCTCGGCAACTGTAAGTCGATGCTTCCACGCCCGCCCAAACGAGACTTCATCAAGTTCATGGAGAAGGACCGTAAAGGCCACGAGTCCAATGTCCTTCGCTTCCTTGGCCAGCTTGAGACTGATCACTCGATAGATCGAGAGCGCCGATTCATCATCTCTTACTTCCTCTCCGATGACACAATGCTCATCCACGAGCCACCCATGCGCAATTCAGGTTTGTCGTTTTTTTTTTGAAATTGGTGTCCAATTTGCCAATCTCTTTTCCACTATATATAGTCAAAATAGACAAATCAAAAGCACCATCATAGCAGAGTCGATCAATTAAAATACAAAACATTTCAATACTAAATAATACTATTCACTTGTATAAAAGTTATAATTGTATCTAAGCTCTTTTACTGATTTATTTTAAGAATATAAAGATTAAAGCTAAAACCATAAGGTGATAGTCCTAATATTAACTATAGTGAAATAGACAGCTTATCCAATGTTGGTATATTTGCGCTGAATAATCACATGACTAAATTATATGGAAACAGTTACAATTTATCGATAAATTTGAATTTGATAATAGTAGCTACTCATTTTATATTTAAATATATATGTTAGGTATTAATTTCTTTAGCTTTAAATGAAATACAATATAAACGAGATTGTAATCTCTAACAGAATATTTACAGTAGAAAAGATAACATTTCCTCGATTTAATTTTTAAACAAATGTCTTTCTCTTTTTAGACATAGTGTCGCTTTCTCAACTAGATTACCTTACTGCTGCATTAAAACTTTAATTGCATGACTCAGTAGATATTATTTGTCTTAGCTACAGTACCTACTTATATTTCTATATTACTATTATTCAAGTCGCCACAACTTTATTGATATATCTCTCATTGTTGTTTTTCTAATGCAGGGGTGATGGGCGGCAAATTCCTAGAGCGTGGTCGAATGCGTCTGCCCGGACAGCCCCAGTTTGGCACGGAACCATTGAAGTACTACGAGGCGCGTGACCTTTATGTTGGTGCCAGCGTTGAGATTAACAAGCACAAGTTCAAGCTAATTGACGCCGATGAATACGCTTACCGCTCGATGGAGGCCAATCCGTGTGAGGTAGGAGAAATGCTGAGCTTTTATTGGCTAACTGGACGCGACCACTAGTTTCTTGCGATGTATAGGCACACATGGCGTGTGTCTCAAATTATAAAAAAAAATTTCAAACCCGAATATTTTCTTTATTTCTGAAAATCAATTTTATTATTTTTTTATTTTTACTATTTCAAATAATTTTGTTCGTTAGTCAGGTATTTGACCGTTTTATTTTCATTTTAAACAAATATTTGATGTATAGGTAAGTATTTGAATGTCCTTTTTGTAGCATAGACAAAATTATCAAAGAACGATCTTATTATTTAATCACAATCAATTTATTGTTTTGTAAAGGAATTGCAATTTCTTACATTTTAATTTATTTTATTACTTGTTGCATTTATTATGAATATAATATATCTATCTACCTAATGTATATCTAAATTATATCTGTATACCAATACACATTTATACATATATCTATGCTTTTCTGTTCCTATACACAGCACCCCTACGCCGATATCAACACCGTGTTGGGCAAGATCCGGGATCATATTCGTGGTCGATCTGAGGAAATCCAGAGCTTCTTCTCACGACAGGACCCCAGTGGATCTGGCACCGTCCCCTTTGAACAGTTGCGGACTCTCATAGTCCAGATGATGCAAGGAAAACTTGTGGAGCATGAGATAATGACACTCGCCCGCTACTACGCCGACAGGTCCGTTTACTTTCTGGCTATAGATCATACGTAATCTAGTTTCCTGCAAGTAGAGAGAAAGATCTGAAATAATGATGTTTATTATTATGCATTTCTGACTCATTGCTGATTTTACAAATATGTATTAAGCCATGTTGTCTCTAGCGATGTTGCTATTGTACAAGTTTTAATATAGATAAAGATAACGACATTCCTCTGTACAATTTCTATTAAAAGGGCAGTAGCAAGATTTATTTAATACAATTTTTACTTTTTAATAATAGTTTACAAAAATTTATTTAATTCATGTAATAATTATGATAGCATGTTTTTATAATCGCAGTTATTAATGATATAACTATATATTTGCATTATGTTCACTTCAGCTGTATAAGTTATTTAGTCGTCGCAAATAATCTTTACTTCCATTTATCTATAATACATCTATATATTCAACTTTATACTGCTGATCTCTGTATAATCATGAGTAGTTTCTGAGTGTATAATCTACTGCAATAAATTAATTATTCACTCTACATATATCAATTGATATTAATCAAAGAGATATTGATTGCTTTAATTGTAATAAACAATATAATAGATATCAGTAGATAATACATACAGTGAAATCATTGACATTTACATAGTTTGTCAAATGAGTAAAAAAAGTAAAGAATTACCTTTATTTACTCTATTGGTTTACCATATATCAAATAGAGAATATTAACATTGTAATATTATATACACAAACAAGAGAATATCAAGTTAAGAATTATTTTTCAGTTTACATTTACATAGTTTGTCACATAGAGTATAAAAAGTCCAGAAGTACCTTTATTTTTTACTCCTCTATGGTTTAACATATACATAGACAATATTAATTAACGTATATAGCATAATATATATACACAAACAACAGAATATCAAGTTAAGAATTATTTTTCAGTTAAGTGCCAAAATTGAGAGTACATTTATTAAATTTATTACCTGAAAATAATATGATAAAAAGAGTTAGAATCATTATTGGTTTCAGTCAATGTTATATTTTTTCTTGAAATAGTTGCAGAAAAAGAAGATGATACTGTTGAAGTTGGTTGGTATAAAGCAACGGGTATATTCGTATGCTTCACTTTTTACATAAGCCTGTTTGACTGATCGTAAAATTCACACGGTTTTCTTTTGAATGACTTCAATTCAAATAGACAATTGCAATACCGCATTTGTCATTTCTATGTTATTTAAAATTTACTCGTAGTATATCATTGCGCAATGCTTTATTTTTCTGCATGGGGCGAAATATATGAAGTTATGCTAAATATAACACTGTAATACATACGTAATCTCTACTTTTCTAGTAATTAATAACACGCATCAAATCAAAATGATCTTTACTATTTTCAGACCACCAACCGAGTTCAACGTGAATCAGATGCTCGGAGTGGCTCAACAACAGCTTCGCAAGAACAACTTCGATCAGTTCTCCAAGCTGACTGAGATGTGCCTCCATGAGGACCGCGATGGGACCGGAATTCTTTCCAGTCGACAGGTTCGCAACGTCTGCAAATGCCTCCACATGCCTCTCCCTGACGATCTTCTGCGTGCCGTTATTGACAAGTAACGTCCATTTAATTGTGTTGTATGTAATTATGTACATTAATTTATAACTATAGAAGTTGGCATAATAATAATATCTACTATTTAAAAATAATGTTAATATTATTACATTATTATTGTACCATTGTTGATTTTTAAATATTGAAATCTATATTATTATTGGAATTTTTAAATAACTATTACTAACATTTTGTGAAGTAGTATATAAATTAAGCTAGAATTATTAATATAATATTTTACACAATATGAAACTTGTCTTTATTTCGCACAGTTGCACGAGCGAGGATGATAGAACTGACTATCGACGCGTCCTCTGCCTGATCAACTGGCGAGATCACCCAATTTTCGGCGTCGCTGAGTTCACCGGATCAATAGACTCCAACTGGTCAGGGAATAACAACGCCTCCGCCAACATTCAGGTTGATCGCATTCGATACGACGTTCTCGTCTCTGATGTCAGCTCTAGCATGTAGGATTGCTCGTGCCATCACTTCAGCCATGAGAGAATCAAATATCACTAGGGAGATACCGATCAACCAATAGAATTGCTTTGTTTTGGTCGTCCTATCCTACCCTCAATAATTGTTTGCTTTTTATTCAACCCCCTCATCCCAATTTAAGAACTTATTTGCTGTTATTTCCCTTAACTGCTGCTGCATTACATTGTAAAGCAGTGCATTCCAACTTTATTTAAAATTTGTACTGAAATATCTGCAGCCAAATAGAAAAGACACTTTCTTGTCAGTCTTATTATTACTATTTTGTCTACGGATGCCTCTTTTTATATATTTGTTCATCCTATTTCGTACGCACCGCACCAAACCCGTCCTAACTCAAATTGTGATACTACTCTAACTGCTTATTATCCTTGATTGGAACTCCTACTTGTACCTGTTTTATGTATTTCAATTATGACTGATCGTGGTATATTATAGTTACCTCTTTTACTTACTCATTGGTGTATTGCTGATAAATGCAGATTGAAATATAGAGGGAAATTGACTTGCACAACTTTGCTTTCGGTATTCCTTTTATTTTTATTATTGAAAAAAATACGGTTTGGGTTAGGAATGCTAATAAATTAATGTTTATATAAACAATATTTTGATACTAATTTAATTAATTCTGTGTTATACATCGATAGATTGTCAGATATAATATGTACGAATAATACATATAGTTTTTAATTTTATTTATTGATTTTGAAATATATATGTACATATAATTTTGCAGAACGTATTAGAGTTTAAATTCTGAAATATTTCCCTGTGTATTTTTTCTTGGTCAAGTTTTTTTGTGGATAATTATAGATTATTACGGCGCAATTTTATTTGCTGCTTTAGCTGTCATCTATATTTGGAAGACCTTCATTATAGCTAGTTATATGAAACGATTTAATGATCTAGTGAACCAAATGGCAAGTTTCGTTAAGTATTAATATGAATTAAAAATACGGTTATTCTTATACGATAAAATGTAAATGCCTTTAATAATTATACTAGAGTACGCAAAGTTTTGTTACAATAATTTTAAGGCAAAATTTACTAATTTCTCAATTCCTCTATTATTTGTTTAACCCTTTTAGTTATATAATACGAAATACTATTTATATAGTGAAGAACAATTAAGAAGCGAAGAAAAATGTAAGAACAAACAATTGCGTGGTGTAAGTTAACATCGTTAATTTTAACGGTTTAAGTGATATTTTAACAAAATATTTAAAATTCACAACAATTTATTATATAACATAATTATTTATTTATTAAATTTTATATAAATTTTATTTTATACTGAAAAATTGTACATATAAATTATACTATTAACTTTTATTATTTATTTATTTATGACAGGAAATAAATTTGTAATAATTGTTCGTAATAATATCTTCGTAAGTATATTTAGGTGCACTAATTTAAATTTATAAAAGTAGATTATGAATATTCGGTAATTGGTGAAAACTAATATAATATATAAATAAGTATATATTGGTTAATAACAAAGATTTCATGTTATGTCTTATACACTATATCTTTTATTTAACAAACGTGAATTTGGCTTATTGAAAATAAAATAAACGATTTACAATAAATAAGATAACTAAATAAATGCAATTTACTTTATATATGTATTTTTATTTTATTATATCAGTTTTTTATCGGTGCGCTGTGGTAGTGCCCTTCCAGAAAACTGACCCCACTAAATACTCGCTTTTATACATATGACGCTCAAGGCTATATCACGCATTTCCAAAAATGTATCTCTAGTCTATGTATAGGTCATACCGCTAAAACCCAGCGGTAAATTAGATGAAAAAACAAACATTTTATTGAGTATAATTAATTGTTATTAAATATATAAACAGTATTATCACAGGCAAAACAATAACAAGAAAGTCAATTGAAGAACTGATATCAATATTTTTAGATATAGGAACCACCATTTTCCACGATCTTTTCCATATGGGCTACCATTTCTACCAACGCTTTATTCATTCTTTGT
>JAYRBW010133535.1:0-15742 GCA_036023295.1 Invenusta paracnida
TAAAAGGTGATACCATAGTTTAGTGTCCCAAATTATTATTTTTTAAAACTATATATATAAATTATAATTTTATAAATAAATATATTTTATATAAATAAGGGTAAATGCGGGTTTTTTTAATATTTTTTTAAAATGCAGGTAAATAACAAAAAAGTGCCTAATAGTAATATTAGTACATAGTACAGTCCAAAACTCAATTTTTTCAGAATTTTGTTTAAACATGTTTTGTTTCTTTGGTGCTTTTTTGGTAGTTCCCCCACAATTTTTTTCTCTAATTTTTATATATTGTAATACATCATAAAGGATAGTGAGATGCTTGATAATTGTGGTGTGGTTGCAGCCACAAGTGGCAACCAACTTTTAGTAGTGTATACTACTATAGGGGTTACTTATTAAACATAAATAAATAAATATAATTAACAATGTAACCCTTCTACACTACTAAAAGCTGGTGGCCGCAACCACACAGCGATTATCAAGCATCTCACTTTATAATATATAAATTTAAATACATTTTTAAATGTCATTTATTTTTTGCTTTAGTTTATTTACATTTTATTTATTTTTCCAAAAAAAATTGAGTTTGGGACCATAAAATATGATATTGCCCTTTTTTGTTATTTTACCCAACAATTATTTTTCAAATAGTGTAAGTTTTGCCAAATTAAGTTAGTGTTCAGCAGTATAAAATTGAAATTTTACAGCATCAGGCCCAGGGTTATAAGTCCAGTAACCCTATATTTTATATAAAGGTAAGTGGACCATCTTAAGTATGCTTAGGTGGACCATCATTCAATGATATTGACTATGAATTTGTATTGTTACAGCACACATGTGCTTATGTATGTATATCTATAGAAATAGAACTAACTATATTATTAACCATGCCCTTCAATTTCATAATAAATATAAATAGCCTTATTAGCTGTTAGGTAGTAAAGTGAGTATGACATGTTACAAAGCTACCACTTGAGCCTTGATGTGGCCATGATAGGTAGCACTATACCTAACACTTATGCTAACAAAGTTTCTATGTGGGCAAATTCAATACCTAACAAGAAGAAACCTACCTATAACACTACTTGAGCTTTAATATGACTATCCCAGTTGGTTAGAATATTATAATAGTTAAATAAATAAACCTTTAACCAGCCAGACAGTTCAATGTTCATATACACCCCTCTCATTAAAAACACCGCTCCTATAAAATAATAAAATTTTTATATTAATTCATTTTATTTGAACTATAAAGGAAATTAATATATTTAATTAGTTTCATATTATTTAAGCATCATGTTAACAATATTTCCCCTAATTTGCTTATGTCCACCACAATATTCATTCATTTTATTTGAACTATAAATAAAATTAATATGATTTAATTTGTTTCATATGAATTAAGCATCATGTTAACAATATTTCCCCCTAGTTTGATTATGTCCACCACAATTCTCATTGCCTATTAATTCTCTTTCATCACACATATATTGATTTTTCTTCAGTTTGTTGGAAATCATTAAGTTTAAGATGGGCAGTTTAATGCTTACAATTAGGTGAGTCACAATCTCAATAGGGGTTCACTGCCACTACACATAACACAGTACAAACTCAATGAACCTTAAACAGAACTTATTTAAGGAAATTTTCTTCCTGCAATGTGATTGGCTTATATAATAAGTGTTTCAATCAATGAAGAACTAACTAAAAACATTAAGGTCACATTAATTGATACATTTTTCAACTATTAATGCATGTGATCAAACAGAAACATTTTAGTTTTTGAAGTTATATAAATTTATTCTTGGTCAGGAATCATGGACTAATTATCGTGTAATAATTATATAAATTTATTCTGTATTTAAAACTATTCTATGTATTCTATTTTTGAAACTAACTATAAACTAAGCATATTAATTATTAAATAACTGCAGTTATTTAATAATTAATATGCTTAGTTTATAGCTAGTTTCAAAAATATGCTGAACATTTATTAAAATCAATATATTTAAAATTATAAATATTACTTTATTTATATAATTAATTTTAGCTTCAAAATTACTTTTAAAAACATTTTATATCCATTTCCATCACATTAAAGTATTTTTTGGTGATAATTTCCTAGATGGTTTGAATGTGAAAACCATCCTAACTCAGTATGATTTTTAACTTAATTAATACAAAACAAATATTCTTAAAATCTCACTTAGCTCAGGAAGTTTATGTATAATAATTTTTTCTTAATATGGGACAGTTTTTGGCATTCCACATATATAAGTAATGTGTTAAAATGATTGAAAATGTATGTTTTTTTTGTGTTTATGGGAAGTTTAAACTTATTTGTAAACATTTAATAGAAGTAATTATATGACATATTTTGTGTTATCTCAGTTAACTTAGTAATATTTCTTCAGCATAAAATTAGACAAATTATTATTTTTAAGGGTATTTTTATTTGAAAACTCGTAAAAATAGACTCATTGGCTATATAGTAAAAACTATTAGTTCTCTCTTTTTTAAAGAGAGCCAAAAAATGGTAAAGCCAATTTTATTGCAATATAAATATTTCATCAATATCTTTATTATGAGAATTTCTAATTTAATAAATATAACATTGTAAGCTTTCATAACATTTCCTAAAATAAAGTTTTACTACTTTTAGAGCTTTGTCACACAATTGTGCTCTTTTTGTCAAAAATGAATAAGACATTCTTTCTTAATTTCTCAAAATTAATGACATTCTTATTTTTGTACTAATTGATTTTATATAATAAACCATAAAGTACAAAAAATAATTTTTCTTACAGTAAATATTTTAAAAATTAAATGGAATATGTTACAAAACATCTTGGTTTTGACTAATATATACAAAGTTTGATCTACTATACTATGGTTATTATTATTATATGGATGGATAGCTTATTATACTTAAAGATGATTAATTATTTTATTATAAATATTCACTTCAAATTTAGTGTTTATCAATTGCTTAAATAAACTATGAATTTAATTAATAATCATTTTAACATAATAGTAATAGGTTAATAGAAGTGACAGCTACAAACCAAATATTTTGTTGGCTATCCCTTATCAAAAGATTTCCAAGTATATAGTCAGCTGACACCTGCAAATAGTAAAATCAATTACATATGTAACCATTTCTAAACTAAACTGTTTGCCTATTAGACAATTGTAGAGTACTTGGCTATAAATCAATTTTTTTTAGAAAATAATCAAAATGTCATAAAAACAAAAAATAAATGTACAATTAAATTTATATATTTTAAAGGATAGTGAGATGCTTGATAATCATGGTGTGGTTGTAGCTACAAGCAGCCACCAGCTTTTAATAGTGTATAGGATTTACTTGTTAATTACATTTATTTTTTTGTTTTTTTTGACATTTTGTTTATTTTTTTGAAAAAAAATATGGCCAAGAACTCCACAATCCCCACCTATTATATTATTACTTTTTTTAGTTATAATCTTTTCAAGTGAACAGCTGTAAAATGTTAAGTCATTTATACTCTTAGTAAACTATAAATAATATTATATTTTTATAATTATATTTAAAAAGTTCAAAAATTAGGTCTAATTGATATATTTTCATAGACTGAAATTGGATATAGAAATTATTATAATTATAATAAATATATATATAATGCAAATGTTGTATATAGAAATAATACAACCATACACAAACAATATTCTGTACCTAATAATAGATGCTATTGGTTCTATACAATAGGGGCTGATATATATATTATATTGTTGATATCAATATCAAGTTTATAGCTTAATCTTGGGTCTTAATCTTAACAAATATTAGGTCTAGAACCAAATCATATTTATTTGATAACATTACATATTAAGAAAGACGTTTTTATTGTGTAATATTTACCATGATGTGCAATTATTAATTTAAAATTATTCTATGGTATGCTTCATAATAAATAACATAAATATTGTAAACTATTTCAAATTAGATTGTAGTAAATAGCAATGGCTTGCTATTTATTGCATTTGTTATATTTATAAAAGTAACAGATTATCCTGTGTGGCAAATAGTGATCTGGAGACATATTTCATGATAAATAATCAATGAATAAATTATTCTCATACATATAATGAAATGTTGAAATCATTGCAAGCTATAAAATGGATTGTATTATTATCATGTATTATACTATAATATATATATATATATATAGGCTGTTCTAAAAAAACAAGCAGCAGTGAGAATATTTATTTGTTTGATATTTATATAGGTGTATAATGCATTGATGAATTGATTATTTGAAAGGCATAGAAATTATTTATACTTTATACTTAAAAGGCATAGAAATTATTTTTCTGGTTTATTTGAATAACCATTGAAAGTCATAGAGATATTATGAATTTCAAATTTAAGTGTCATAGAGATATTAGGACACAAATTTAAATGATTAATCATATAAAGACATATTATTTTTCAGTAGTAAATTATTTTTCAAATTGAGTGTACTAAAGATAACTTATATTTTTTAATTGACACTTTAAAATGCTGTGCTTTTAATGCATCTGAGATCCATAATATTATGAAGGAAGCATGGCCTGCAGAATGCCCAAGTGTACAGCGAATAAGAGCCATAGCACAATCTTTCAAAGATGAAACATGGCAGAACTTTAAAAGAATGGAAGGCAGTGGGGACTTATTGAAGAAGATTCATGCCTAACAGTCAGACAAATAGTTGAAGAACTTAAACTATCCAAGACAATGGTTCACAACATCTTGTTGAATGACCTAAAACTTATTTGGTTCCACACAAAATGGGTTCAGCATACACTATCTAAAGCAAACAAAGTTACTCATGTGGCTAGGTGTGACAATGGTGGAAATTATGTTACAGAGTAAGCTCTGATTGTAAATATTGAACAAATAAATGTTCTCACTGCCGCTTGTTTTTTTGGACAGCTTATATATATATAATTTTTTTAATCAGAACTATAATATAGATTTTTTGAACTTTGTCACATGTAAATTAATACTGTTTTAATTTTAAAATCTTTAAAATTATTAACAGTAAATTGAAATAATATAAATATATCAAAGTACAATGAAAAAATACTATTTTTTCAATCATTTAGCTCTACAAATAACATGCATGATAAACTACACTCCATTGTTATTTGTCATGCTGCCCAATTAAAGGATTTGTCTTTCTGAAAATAATACCCCTTTTTATCTTGAAAATTGTTGATGACCATCTGTTTTGTTCTATTTTGACTAAATTTTTCTTAAATATAAATAAGTTGCCTGTGTTTAGACTTCCTAGTATGTTCATTTAAGATAATATGTGTACATACATATATATTAGAATATATATTTCGCCTAGGAAATCATTACTATGTAATATAAGAATTTCTGTTTGTTAAAAGTTTTATATCTAGAGGACACATATAATCTATATACATATGCATGAAATGTTTGTTTTAATCATCATTTTAATATTAATTTACAGGTAATATCTCTTTGTCTATATTTTACATAGATTAATATGAAGGTTTTGTCTCATCCACCATTTAAAAACTATTTTGAACTAAAAAAAAAACATAATTATGAATTAGCTTATAATGCTATCAAAAATCCATCTGTGAGCCAAATTTAGTAATTATAGCTCTGCAATAACTCTTTTGTTATGAAAATATATTTTTTAAATCGAAAATGTATATACTTCAATCTTACTATCTCCTGGAACCTTTGTTTACCAAAATTAAAATTTTGCTTTCACAGGAACATGTTTTGTCGAGGTGATTTATTTATTAACAATTATTTATGATAATAAATGCCTTTTTACTTTTATGATCATGTATCAAAGATTTATCGTGGTAATAAATATTTTTTGTGAAAAATCCGATCAGTTAAAAGGCTAGATGTGAATGATGTAGAATGACAAAAGCTCTATTTTTATTTATTTAAATATTAATAATATTGTAATTAGTTTAGTGTTTATTAAAACATTTTTACTGTATCTAAAAACCACGTTTCTTTTTATTATTACATTGTTTTAATTTGATGAGATTAATCTGTCATTCACATGTTTTAGTTTTTTATCTCGTAAGTATTGTATTTTATCTAACTTGCATTGTTTTAAATTTATATTAATTGATTTTATGTTTTATACATGTTAGATATATTATGTACACTTGTTATTTCAAATGTTAGTATAATTTTACGTTTTTTAGTCTTATATTTTTCATTGTTGACATTTTCATGCGTTCAAAATTATATGTTGGTAAATATTCTTTTTCAGTTATGGACAGTTTAAATAAATTAAAGCCCGAATCTCACTCTCAGCATATTACATTGAATCATTCTACACAAACTTCGAATAATGCTTCAATTTCACACTCTCAATCACATGGACACGTAGAAAGTCTGGATAGAGATGGGGGGATATTTCCTAATCTATTAGGAGACAAGGAGACAAAAAGTTGTGCATATGTATGTCCAGATGCACCTCCCAGATGCACATCAACAACTACTAGCCCTGTTCATATTGTACGTATTACCCTTTCTTATTTATTTTTTACAAAATAATCTGCTTTAAATTATACAACTAAACCATGTTGTAATACATGGTAAAATACACGGAGGACAAAATTACTTGATTATTCCATGATTCATTTTTTACCGCTTAGATATTATAACATTTTGCTTTCATATCACTTTCTATTTTATTGTTATTTTTATGTATTACATATTATTATGTTTCTATTTTAATATCAAAACTAAAAATGAGGAAGCTTAAACAATTAAAATTCTTATGCATTCATTTAAATTTTACATTTCAAGAAAGTGTTTAAAATTAACCGTTAATAATATACATCGTTTCTATTCTTAATTATCATTGCTTGCATTTCCTAGTTTGCTACCCAAATTCTTATATTACTATAAAATAATGTTTACATATTAATATTCATATAATTACTTTAGGTATAAATTGACTAATTAATAGTTTATTCAAATTATACAGTTATAATTGTTTGAATATAAATAATCTGTCTTAATAATGGTCTTATCAAAACATATAATACAATACCACTTTATTACTACCCAATCTTCAGTGTTTATTGAAATACACAATTTTCTGTCTGAAAAAATTTGCAATGTGATGCTATGCATATTATGTAATATATAAGAAATTAAACATAATGTCCATACATTTTTATTTTATGAAATATTCTTATTCAAAAGTAATCTATAGATTAAAAAACATATTTTCCATATTTAAATATTTAATATTTACTATGTGTATTTAAAAACAATTGATTCTTTTTTGTATATATTTAACATTTGTAATATATTTTAAAACTGTAATATATATAAATACTTACATACTTAACTATTTACTGCGACGATTGTCATTGCTATGAAGTTACTTGGTTTAAAAAAATTCTATATTGTGTCTGTGTGTATCTATTTGTGGCTAGATGAGGGGTGCTGAAGATGAAATTGAGGATGCCACAGATGACCGAAAAGAGGATGAAGAAGAGGAAGAAGAAGAGGAGGAGGAAGAGGAGAAGATTGTAGAGAAATCGCTCAGCGGTCGATTTCAGAAGCGCAACAAACGATTTCCCCGTCAGGTTCCTGGGATCGATAACGCCTTTATTGCTATCGAACCTAAATCTGGAAAGGAGGTTATTTGGAATGAGATAAATTTGCCAGAAAAACGTACCGAGTTAGAGGTGATTTTTATGTTTTTATTTAGTTTTATTTATAGTAAATGTATTGTTTCTGTTTTGTTTGTACAAAAGATTTATTTTCACTATACATTTAAATACTAAATGAATTTTATGAATACAAAAATATTAATTTATTTAATTTGTTATAATTTTTACATTTTAGTAGATAATGCGTATATGTTTTCTTTATATTGATACAGTATAACATATTGAATCTATAGTTTTCGCTTAGTATTTTTATTTATATGCATATTAATAAAAATTATATTACATTACTTTCTTTAAAAATCACTTTAAAGCTTGTTTACTTTTCCTATAAAGAATAGTGTCTATAATATTAAAGTCTTTCGAATTATTGGAATGGTGCAATCGATATTAAATATATCTGATATACATATAATATTCCAGGTTTTGATGATCGCACATATAATAATTTAGTGTTCATTATTAATAAATTTTTACTTAAATTCATAATATTGATCATTATATTTATTTTTAAGTGGTATTATTATTATTATGGTCTGCTTTCTCAGAATCGTTTCCTAGCAGTTATCAAGCGACTAAGAAAAAATCACCACCCCTTTCTCGTTCGATTCTTGGATGCTTGGGTTTCCAAGAATGACGCTGGTCCTCGAAAAATGATTTTTGTTACTGAAAGACTCGAAGAAGGCACTCTTAAACAGTTTATTTGCAATTCAGCTCCTTCTAAAAGGGTAAGTATCTTACACAATGAACTTTTGAACTTCTCTTTTAAATTGTTAAATTAATTTACATTAATTGTTGTTACATTGTAAATAGTTTTTATGATATCTCAAACGTATTAAATGCAATCATTTTATTTCAAATTGTTGCACTTTTTTAATACAATTAAAAAATATTTTTCATATTAAACCATTCTATCCATAAAGAACATAATAATTAAAACAAGTTACATTTTATATAAATAGAATTACACTTATATACATAAATTTAATAAATTATTAAAAGCATTACTTTACTTTGTCGAGTTATGTATCGTCTTGTGGCTTCTCTTATTATGAATTGTATAAACGACTAATATAATTTAAAATTATATTTTAACACGGTAAAGGAAATAGTATATATATTATTATTATTACTTTCTTAAAACATATATTTATCACTTTATAGTGTAACTGAGTAGCTATTAAAAATAAATATGTTTATATATTCTTATTATAAACTTTAAAATAATATTGGGTAAATTGCATATAGCCATGCCAGATATATCGTGAGTTTAACCATATATACTCATAATAATTGATAAAACTGTCAACTTAATAATAATAAATATATACATAATTACTTTTATGTTACATAATTTTTAGAGGTATAGTAACATATCAATACTTAATTGCAGTCTTCTAATCTAACGTATTCTGTGTTTATTTTTTAATTAGTCCTTTAATATATATGCATGAAATACATCACTTCTTTCTATAATAGCCTTTATCTCCCGTAGCATTAAGCGTGACTTTGTACAAATCTGTGTAAGTATGTATCTCTACATATTATTGTGCAGTTGGTAATCTGGAAGCGTCACGTTGGCCAGTTACTATCTGTCCTCAGATTCCTTAATCAAGTTGATGCCAACCACGGCAATCTCACTAACGAAACTATCTACTATCAGAGCTCTGGGAGTCTCAAAGTGGGAACTTGTGAGTTTTGACCTAAACATTTTAGGGAAATTATAAGGGTTTATTGTTTTGTTTCAATTTCATTTTTATAATATAACATGATTTAGAGCATTTTGACAAGCATTTCTTATAAAGCATATTATCGCTCATATGTTTATCACTCTTTAAAGTGTGATTTTCCCAGTTTTTGGAGGGTTGGGTATGTAGGAAATGTCCTAATACGGATTCTTCGATATAAAATATCTCTTACGTCTTCTTAATTTCTATGGTGTAATTTGTTCAACAGCCGTAGACGATGCCAAATTATTCCACTTTTCATTACAGTATTTCTGGTTATAAAATACGTACCCTAAAAATACTAAACTTTAATTTTTTCTTGTAATTCTGATATATACATATATTGTGTCTTTAAGACCTATTATTATTATTTTTTATAATATGCGTCACTAAATTTTAAAATTATTTTTACCTAAATTATCTGCATGTTTGGTCTCCGAACATTTACACTGCCACCTATTTATCTCAAACAGTCGCTTTGGACGGATTCCTCAATCCCAAGGCCGTTCGCGAGTCATCTCAAGCTCGATCTCGCTGCATGTACCTTGCGCCCGAATACCAGGATCCTAACGCCAAAATAACTGCTGCTGTTGACATCTACGCTGTTGGGGTTCTGGCACTTGAAGTATGCGTTTACTTTACTGACTTTTTACATTTGATTATTTCGTTCGTTTGATAATCTTCTATAGAATAGTTATTGTTTGTTTTCAAACGGTCGCTAAAGAATATACAATAAATATAGTTTCATCATTTTACTGTTTTAGTTAATACTAAAATTTGATTTTTGAAATTAGGTAATTATTAAAATGTAATTAATCATTTCAAATTATCTATTTCACTGTAATTGTATGAAGAAAAGATCACAAATTTAAGCAATTTTAATAGTGACTGGATTTGTTTACTAAAATCCAACTCTATTTTAAAAACAGGAACAGATGGCCACGTGTCCTCGAATTTAAAGATCTTGCATGTAATTAAATATTTTTAAAGTCCATTATTTTTTATTTGCACAAATTTTAAAAGTACAATGTCTCCTGTCTATGAAAATTTCAAATTAGGAAGACAGTTATCACTGAGTATTCAATTCAAATATTGCTTAGCAGAAAATATTTGAAAAATACTCATACTAACTCATGGAAATAGTAATTAGGTAGTGATTTCAGTAATTTTTATTATACAAGCCCTGACTAAAGCAACGCTGCCCTACATATTTTTTTGTATATACTTTGAATAGTTTTCATAAATTATTTTATATAATCCAATTTTTCTTTCAAAACATATAGATTTATGACAATCAAAGTAAATACCGGCCATATTACTTAATGAAAAATACAAGTTTTTATTATATGTACATTTTTTATAACAAAATTACAAATATTCAATATTTCGTAGATCCACCATGAGCGGAGATCTTCTTCCGTCCGCTCGTCAAATTTTGTACAGTTTGGGTGCTTATTGCTCTTTTTGTACCATTCTGAATAGGTCTTCGTACTTTTAACTACTTTTTTCGGCTTGGGTCACTGCCTCAACCTCAATTGGTTATCTTATTGGTTCATATCTATTCTTCTTTTGCAGTTTCGTTCACTTCATCATTGCCTCGAATATTGCAATTGGAAGAGATCCAGTGTATCTCCAGTTTCACCCCATATTTCTGAAGCTCTTGGCTAGTCTTCAGTATGTTAACTGATTGACTATCTGTTCTAAGGGCTTTGAGTTCGGTAATACAGCTGCACCACCATTTTCCTTGGAGAACCAACAGTGATCGACCAAGTACTGAAAATAATTGATTCCATCTTTTCTGCTGCCAGCTTTTGTTCCAGCTTGTCACCCATTTGTTAAGATTGTCCACTGCTTCTTGGCTTGCCTTTATGCACTTTTCTGCACAAACCTGGCTATTACCATGGTCATCAGTGCCAGGATCGAGCGTCTCCCCCCAAGAGCAAAAAGCCATAAGCGGCCCGCCCCGCGTACTACATCAGGGGCACCCGCCACAGCTTCTTGCGGCCCTTGCTGAGAGAGTTATAATTTCACACGGAAGCAGTAGCGTGCCTTCAAAGACTGCGCAGCGTCCTTGCCCTCCCTGACCTCTCCATTCTAGAGAGGGTGAGGGTCCTTACCGATTCCCAGTCCATCCTCCGCAGCCTTGCGGCTGGCCCCAGCTCCCAATTAGACCCAACCTGTTGCGATATCTGGCAGGCCCTTGTTCTCCGGGCCGCCACCCCCACTATCAACTTACAGTGGGTTCCAGACCACTTTGACCTGACTGTTTACAAAGAGACAGACGCGGTGGCCCGCACAAGAGCCGCCTTACCCCAGACAACACCCATTACTCTGAGGTCTGCTCGCGCTACTACCGCCCACCTTGCTCTCAGTTCAGGATCCGGAGATACGACACAGACCCTCACTGCGCCACCCACCGAGCCGGCATAGAAGTTGGCCCAACTCGTCTACACTCTACGTTCAACATCACCAGAGATGAGATCCGCATAACCCAGCTCCCACAGGACGCTCCTTTTTCTCCAATCCTACCTATACCGTATCGGGAGGGCGGAGACTCTTTCCAGGATTTATTGAAACTCTTGCTCTGCTTTTTAATTGACTTAGATTGAACTTCATCATCTAGCTGCTTTACCGTTTTTCAGTCTGATTATGCCTAGTTCACTCTTTGCCCTGTTAGATCGCAACATCTACCTTTCCTGGTTCCCATACAGTTGAAGCACGGTCTATGATCGAAGGAATACCGTTTGTTATCTCTCTGTCTCTTTCCCTTAATCTAGGTAGCTTGGAGACTGAAGCAATTCCTTGGCGAAAGCTTCCTCTTTGTCACTGTATCTGAACAGGGTTTTCTATCTGATCTCCCCTGTTCTTGTATTAGTAGTGGAGAGTATTATTGCTTTGCTTTAGGTTTCAAATTGGTTCATGCCGTCCATAGATTTGATTGTTTGCCATAGCGCTGTTGTCTCAGTGGAATTATCGAATTAGTTCTTCACTTAGTTTTCTCAATTCTACTTTTTAGCTTCTTCTATCAATCTGCGGACCTCCTTTCCCGCCTCCACCCATTCCTCAATTCCATGTCGCCCTTGGCCACCTTTTCCCAATTTCTCTTCTCTTTTCACAGCTTCCTCAATTTTTTAGTTCCAGTAATGTTTAGCGTTCTTTAAAATACCCTTTAAAATACTATCTGTGGCCACATTCAGGGTGTCAGTGAATTTTTTCAAGTTGGCTTTTTGAAACTTCTTTTGAGTTTCCGCTGGGAAAGTTGCGATTGCCGTAAAGATAGGGCGATGGTCACTTCCCATATCCTCCATAATCTTTCATTTGGTAATGTCTGCCAGGTGGTTGTAGGTCATGAGATGTCCGGTGCACTCCCGTTCTTCGTGCTTTATTGAATCTAGTAGGTTCTCCGTCGTTGCATAAATGTATGTTGTTATTATCCACGCAATCTTCTATGATTCTGCCAAGGGGCTTACCGGCCTCGCACTTGTATAGTCCAGTTAGGGTGGTGGGAGTTAAAGTCTACCACAAAGATAGTTTTCTCGCTATTTGGAAGGTAAGTTGGGTTAAACGACTGGATTCTTGCATCGTTAGGACCATTTTTAATAGGTGGGACGTATATATTATATTGAACTTACTACCTCCATAGATGCTGACCGCACACCATTCCGTGTTTGGGTCGATGGTACTAGTCGGCATGTTCTGGATCTCTTTTGGTTCTGACTCAGCAAAGAAAAACACAGAAGGGAGGGGCGAACAAGGGGAAGAGGGATACAACATAACAGAGAACAGGCACAGGCAAGTACACCAAGCGGGGAATGGGGCAGCAAACAACAGACATACAGGACAACGATGCGAAAGCGAAGAAAGCAAAGTAGGGAAGGGTATGGAAGTGGAAAGAGAGCGAGAACCGAAAGAAATGAGGGTGACAAACGTGCAGACGGGAAGGCAGAGTCCCTCTTGGGGTGAACCCCGGGGGCTGAGCACTCCGCCAGCATTGATCCGTCCAGACATTTCCGCCACGTGAAGGCGACTGCATGAAGACTCAAACGATCTACTCGCAGTTGCTTAAAAGCTGGTGAAGATGGGTATCCATGGATGAAATATTTCATCAATATTTTATTTTGTCAATAAAGTTTTCTTTATTGACAAAACTCACACCCATCTTATCCAAAGCCGTCAGAGATAGCTTCACAGTCGTCATGATGTTGGACTACGATAGGGTTGCGTTACTTTTGTCAGGGCCCAATATATGTAAAAAAAATATTGCATTGTTAATTTTAGTATATATAGTTATTTCTTACACTTTATTTTAAACCTTACGTTCATTTTCTCATAAAATCCAGATCTCACAAATAATTTCGTGAAGCAGCTTACACGTCATGCATTGCCTTAGTGCCACTTTTATGCTGGTTTCATAATATCATTTATTGCAGATCGCAGTGTGGGAGCCATCTGATGATGACAAGGCACTGAACCAGGCAGATCGGATCACTCGCATGCTCGATCGTGTGCACAATGCTGATCAGAAGAACTTTGTCGAGTCCTGTCTCGAGTCACAGCCCTCACAGCGGCCCACACTCAATGGCCTCATCAACCATCCCGCCATGATTGAGGTTCCCATTCTCAAGCTCCTTGCTGCAAAGGTTGTCGTTCGTGCCAGTAAGTCCTTTTTCTGATACTTTACTTTTATTTTTTCAATCAGTACAAGTTCAGTCAATTTAGAATTCTCTATTAGTTTTCCTTAAAAAAATAATACAAATTTATTGACGAAAAAATGAAATTCTGTTCGAACTTATCACATTATAAATATTTATGGTTCGCATGAACCTGGGAAACCTAAAAATTTAGATAATTAAAAGCGACTGAAAAATTAAGTAAATTAAAAATAGAATTTGTATGTGACAGAATATAGACATTTAAGAATTGCGTGAAAGGTATATAATTTTTAAGTTAGATAGAGTGCACGAAGTCAGTGTCAGTTTTTGAAATATCGTAAAACAAAATTTATAAAGATACTAATTTATAGTTTTTGTATTTACAATGTATATTCGTAGGTTTATATTTTTATAATAATGGTATATTTGCAAATACCGCTATATTTTTAATGATGAGATTGTATGAATATGAAATATCTGAATTAGACATATAATTAATAATTGTTCTAACTGGTGAAAATATACCTATTTTGCACGAACGATTGTTTGATCTGTTACATGCCCATATTATGTGGTTACTACAATATATTATTATAATATAGAATCTATACTGATAGTGTATGCTGGACATATATAAACTACAAACGTAGTTTACTATATACATACTTTTTATTAACCTTAGATGATAGCAAGGGTGTCAGATACAAAACGTCACACATTACTTCCAGTACATGTTATATTTGATACCAATAGAACATTTCTTTAACAGCTAGATTGCGCCTCGTTCGACCTTTACTATCATTTAGCATTGCTGTTATTCTTTCCTAAAGTTTAGCTGACTACTGATAATCTTCATAATAATATTTCTCCCATAACAGAGTAAATTTTACTGAACTATTTTTTACTGTTTATAACATACTAGAAGATCGACTCTTTATTGCGCTGTGAACATACATATTATATACATACAAAGTTATTGATTGGTTTAACTATACTGCGAGGGATTTCCCTGTGTGAAATTGAAGCGATAGCTGTTGTGATATTTGTTATCTGTGCGTTACGAGTTACTATGCCTAAACCGACAGCGATCTATGATTAGATGGGTAACAACCCTTTGACAAAAAATCCATCATTATGATAATATTATGTTGTAGACACATAATATAATGTAGTATATGTGAATATGTATTTGGCATACACATAATATACTAAAACTATATATATCAAGACTTTGTCATCATATTGACATATATTATATTATTTATTAGTTATAAATAATATTTTTATTTTTAGATACTACCACTATTTATGTATTCCTATGAATTCGTTTTTATATTTTCATTTCATGATTGATATTGGTTGTCGCCGAGGACAACGAGAGGGAGAAGGACGAGAAACGCTTAAAATCACGAAAAAAAATCTATGAGGCCTACTTTTAAATTGCAATATTTTGGAAACTAAAAAAGCTAGAATGCTGAAATTTGGAATAAATGTTTTATAGAATGTCTACAATAGTCAATTATCATTTATTACGTGACATATAACTTTATTATAAAAAATATATAGAGATTTTATATACATACCTATATAAAATTTTAAATAATTATATATTTAAAATACATCTTTTTGTTTATTATGTAATAGGTATATTATACT
>JAYRBW010133546.1:0-15742 GCA_036023295.1 Invenusta paracnida
GTGGATTTTCCGCTTGAATCAAAAGAGTGAGCCTTCTTTACAATCTTATATTCTTTGGTCATTATAGTGTGGACCAATCATTTATGGTTTTATATGACAATATTATTACTACTTTATAGCATGCATTGTTAAATATAATCGTTTTAACTATTTTTTTAAATTTGAGTTACTTTTTTAATTTTGATTGAAAATGGATTTTTATTAAATGTATACTACTAAACATGTTTCATGGGAATAAAGTAGTATGTTACTAATCTACATGATTGAATTACTTTGTATGTACATTTTGATAGATGATTACATTCAAATGCGCTAAATGAACTCTCTTTGTATTATTAGTCTATGTTGGCAGTCGTCAAACACATATGGGCTGACTTTTATTTACCGGAATTTCACTACGCCGCGCTAAGTTAAAATAGAATAAAAAGAAATATGAAAAGCACAAGCTGTAATTTAAAATCCAGAGGTTCGAAAATTTGTGAAATTATACTTTTAAATTACAGCTAGCGCTTTTCGTATTTCTTTTAATACTAATGCTGTATTGGGAGCAAAAACAATATATCTAAAATAGAATAATTTTGAGTTCTTCAATTTAGTTTTATAATATTTAATTTGAAGCATAATTTCTGACTACACTGCTTATAACCAGTTGGCACTTTTAAACAAGCAATTACTATAAATAATAATAAATAATTAATGCAGGATATTCTTTATCTGGCTAGTCCTCGGGAAAAGCTAATACGTTTACGTAAAAATTAAAAGAATAATTTGCATTACAATTAAATTAAAGCACTACAACACGTATCATTATGTATGGTATGACTTATAATAAAGGCACACTGTTTAGTACGATAGTCAAGAGAATAACTGCAGAGATTCCAGCGAATCTTTATTATCGATAGATTGTTTCAAAGCGTTTTTTCCGAATTTTTTAATAAGACACAAGTTTGAAAAAAATATGAAATAATATTTAAAACTCTTCTGTGGTACCCGTCTATTACCTCTTAAAAGAGTTCTGCAATAAATCGATTTTCTTTCAACTTAATATGTATTTAAAAGTAAATATAGCGATTATAAATTCGGCCTCGCACATGTTGAATTTATAATACTGAGCGTTTCAGTCATTTTGTAAATTTGACTTTATCAGACCATAAAATATTTTGACTTCGAAATTTTGAAATCCATTTCTTTAAGCCTTCCAAAACCTGTTTATGACGTGGAAACTTGCCCATTACGAGAAAAAGAAAACTATTTATCGCAATAAAAGAAATGAAACAATAATCAAAACTTACTCAAAGCTCAGTGAAAAACAAGAAGACACAAGAAAACAGGAATCTTCCGAGGAGAATTCTTCTCTTTCAACAGAAGAGAATTTATCAAGAATATAGCTCCACCTTCCGGTACAAAGGACAGCCTCGATGTGATTTCTCAACATTCCGACGGACCGTCTTATACCCTCGTTCTCCCCTTCTTTCTGGGTTCTCTGACCCCAATCCCAAGACAGAGAGAGAGAGGAAGGCAGTCAGCTCCCGGCCGAGAATACAAGAACGTCGTTGGGGATTGTGACTTTGTGACGCGCAAAGTATAGGGCGCGTGAGACCTCAACTGATAACAGCCGTCAACGTTTATCATCCGATTATAGAGGGGCCATCTGCCCTTCTTAACTTACTCCTCACCTCTCCTCTCTTCTCCTCATCAAACGCATGAACAGTCCAGGGAAATTTTTCGAAACAAAAAACAAAATTTATTCTTCTGGACTCGAAATAATATATATATATATGAATAAAAGGAGCACCCAACGCTAACATTAAATCTTACTAATAATCACTAGTATGAGCTTTGCGTGTTTAAGTACTTTAATATCGAGGCTGACTCTGGAAATGGGAAGACCAAACGATAGAGATAAGCCGAGTTGCGCCATTAAGTTTTTGACATACGCAATTTTTATTTCCTCGATAGAAAATAGAAATGGCGAGAGGAGGACAAGTGAGGCCAGGCAATTAGGGCACCAACTCTTCCGCATACATATTAGGACTAAAATAGGATTGCATGAGGTGTGTGTATTTATTATCCTTAGTGCACTTCACTCCAATAGGCACATACGTAGGTAAGCGCGCGGACATGCTGATAGATAAGATTCCTTTAAAACTATTTGATTAAAGATCAGAAGTTGGTGGAAGTCATTTTAAGTCAGACCTCGTTTTATTAATATGTTTCTAGGCATTTGGATATATATAGATAGATAGATAGATAAATGTGTGATACATTTATTGAGTTTGTTGAAATGATAACATAGAATTGTATACTTAAAAACTTAATCAAGTCTTTCTTTTTAAAATGTCAAACGAGGCTTAAAATTGCTTCATTTTGTATTATTCAAAAATGTTACAAAAAGAAAGAATTATCCAAAGAAACACATTTACTGTTAAAACTAGGCCGACCATTTTTAATTTGAAAAGTGTTGGAGTGTTGCAATTTGCAATATACAAGTAAGTATTTGTTTATATAACGAAAATAGTAAACTGTTTAACCCTGCCTAATAATACGGGGGGGGGCTGATTGCGCAAGCTCCAGAGAGATATTCCAATTTCAGTCTAATTTTCTACCAATGAAACATGCATAGTTAGAAAATGGAATGTATTATGTACGAAACTAATGAGTTCCCGAATGAGAGTTTCGTTGATTTAGAGAGAGATGTACGCATGTGTGCTTTTCATTTAAAAGTATCGATGACTCATTTTTCATAGAAAGGAAGCATTTAAAGTGTATAATCACGTAACCAACCCTGTTGGGCGCACACTTATCGAGAATAAAGCACTAAAAACAGAACAACTATTATACAAAAAGTCATGAAAGTTTACATCGCTCCATTTGTTCATTTAAAAAGATTAAACAAATATACGAATGGTTTCATAAACAACATCCATACCGGGGGGGGGGTTGAGGTTGGTGTGTTCGCAGTGTCTCTCTCATTCGTGTTATCTGTGATTTTAAAATACACAAATGGAGCAATGTAAGCTTCCGTGAGTTCTCCCAAAATATTGTTTTACAACTTTTAGCGCTAAATTACCTTTGGTCACGTGACCTGCACTGTAATAGTTCAATTTAAGTTAAAATGGGTAAACGTACCCCTTTTAAAGTAGTAAAAACCACAATTTATAAACATAAATAATAGATATTTACAGAGATGTCATGGTTAGTAACTACTGACCATAATTATCAACCTAAGAAGAAGAATTAGAGAAAAGCTAAGAAGAAATAGTATTGCAGAGGATAAGATTACATGAAATAAATCAAGTTACAATTAACATTAAAATAGCGCATAAAGACATAATCCATTTTCTAGTCACCAACATCAGAAATACGACCAACCGAAGCTGGGGTTGTGTGGAGGTACAGAAGAAAGCTTGAGGGCATTGATTACAGATTTAGATGACGCAATATTAATATTAAAATACCAGCGTTGAGATTAAAGGTATTATTAGAGTTAATAAAAGCTGCTTCAACGATCTGCCGAACTTTAAAAGTATTACAATTATAAATACGATTAGAAGCGGAGAAATTAATAGTCTGGTCAGTGGAACTTGAGTGATTAAAAAGAGCATTGTTTAAAAAGAAAAAATGAAATTTACAAATAATATTATTAATAATGCTCTTTTTAATCACTCAAGTTCCACTGACTAAACTTTTCATTTCTCCGCTTCTAATCGTATTTATAATTGTAATACTTTTAAAGTTCGGGAGATCGTTGAAGCAGCTTTTAAAATTTAACTCTAATAATACCTTTAATCTCAACGCAGGCATTTTAATATTGATATTGCGTCATCTACATCTATAATCAATCCCTCAAGCTTTCTTCTGTACCTTCAACATGACTCCAGCTTCGGTTGGTCGTATTTCTGATGTTGGTGACTAGAAAATGGATTATGTATTTATGCGTTATTTTAATGTTAATTGTAACTTGATTTATTTCATGCATTCTTATCTTATGCAATAATATTTCTTCTTCTGTCTTATGCAATCCATTTCAGTTAACTGTCTTCGCTCGTATTTAAGCCTTGACTTTCTTCTCCTTAGATTGATAAGGGTTGGACAGCTTCGTAAATATATGTTATCGATTATAAATAGTAGGTTTGAACTGCTTTATAAATAACACTGAAATTAATGCTTTTTCTACTCTATTTAATACATCTCTTACATAAAAGACGCCCGCCAATCACTGTCACAATCGATGACATTCTGAATGGACAACTGATTAGTTTCCTGTCTTAAATCGTGAAGTACAGCATTGAAGTTTTCTCATAGACAATGGGAAACAGTATTAATATCTATGTTTTTATATAATCTGATGTTTGACTAGAAAAATCATAGTTTAACTCATGTGAAGTTTCAGAACTGCCCGAGGAAGTTAAATCCCTACAGTGGACCTAATTAGCCCCCCTCTGACCGGGAAATGGACACCAAACACAAATGAGAGCTAATTAAAGTTTCAGAAAATTCATTTAAAAAAGATGCGTATTTCGGTGGAACTGCTTTTGTGTTTTTTAAAGCATTGAGGTACCAAACAAAGATTCGCCAACCTGGGGCCCGTTTCATTAAAAAATCAGTGATACTTATCAGTGTAGCATTTCATAAAACTAAAAGTATCAGTGATAATTATCACTGTTAACTAATATTTATCAGTAGAAATTATAAGGGATATTTTTGCAATATGCAATGTTGCGTTTCATAAACAATTGCTGCTGATAATTATTAGTGAATAAATCACTTAAATTCTATCAGTCTAAGCTTGTTGATAAATTACTCAAGTCTGACAGTAATATATATTAATAAATGATGGAAACTTATATAAAGGCTATAACTGTGTCACAAATAAATATAACTAATGAAATTGTTTAATTTGTATCAGTCAGCGAATGTTGATAAATTCGTTAAAATTTTTTTCTTTATGGACAAATTACTCTTCGTGAGCGTACCTGTGAATTTTCAAATGGGGTTGGTTTTCACTTTGGGGGCCATCTACGCACTTTATACTACATTTATTAAGTAATTTTGTTAATACTATAATCACAGAGATATTATTTCTAAGACTATATAAATAAAATCACATTACACATTTATATACAGTATTTATCCACGTATATACCCACCCCCCCTGACTTTGAGCCTCAAAAATATTAATTTTTGTATGACCCGGGTATAAGACCCCCGGTATTTATACTAAATCTTCTTATATTTAACCAACTTATTATAACCAATTATTTTATTTTATTTTTTAAATTTTATTATTTAACAAATCTCATTATATTTAACCACTTAAAAACATTAGATACTATCTACTATAATTTTTTGGGCTATATACTTGAATCATATATGCCGATATTGTACACTTTAAACTGTTTATACGTTGAACATTTATATGTTAAAAACAGTTGTACGTTGCGGGAAATAAAAAATCGATTCTGACGTAGCTGACATCTCTTCATCTTTCTACTTTAGGCATTTGCATGAGTCAGCGCCACGGCCTACTAAATAGTAGTCTATATTATAACCCCCTATTTAGTACGCCGTGGTCAGCGCCTATTGTTAAAAAAAATTTCGCTATAGCAGAGTATTCAACGTCGTATGCATATCACCGGTAGAATATTCAAAATCCAATGAGAATGCCCCGAATAAAATATCAGCCACTTTACTGATAATTATCAGTCTAATAAATTCATGTGAAGCGCGATTATTTCTACTGATAAGTATGGAAGCTGATAATTATCAGACTGATATTCTTTATGAAACGGGCCCCTGATCATCAAGAAGTGCCAGATCTTTAAAATATTGAAACAATTTCCACTTTCAGATATTCATAAGTATATACTTATCTATTTCACCTGTTTTACTTTAAAATTGTTCCTATTTAATTTATAACATTTTCTATGTGATATAGTGTTCTATTTTTTTCATTATAGAGCTGTAAATTTCTATAGCTATTTAACTAAAAGATACCTTTTAATATGATGATGGCTTTGTCTGTGTTGAAAAAACATTTATATAATTTTTTTTTATGTATGAGAATTTGTTTTCACATAAATTAATCTCATTAGCCTTAACTTTAAATGTAAATCTACCATTATAAATGTATTCTATAGTTGCCTTTAAATTGGTAACATTTATTTTGAGTTTAAATTATTTATTTTGGTATTAAAACTAAGTAATGGATATTGATATAACATTGTTAATACATAATCCTTAATATATATAATATATTTATTCCAAATTTGTTTGATTCAAAACGAAACTAATTTTTGTGAAGTTAAACTTCATTTTAGTTTAAAAATATGAAAACCATATTCCTTGACTAAAAAATCAAACTACAGACGATGAGATTCCAGATGACAAAGAGTCAGAGTATAATTATGAAACTGTCCCAATTGAAGATATTCTTGGATTTGGAGGTAAGGTTTTAAGAATAATTTAACTTAATTTTACATAGTTACCTTTTATATACTTTTGTACTATTCTTGTAATTTAACAACTTTTTGTAACATAATCAATACATTATTACTATTAATTCAATTGAGCCCTCTTTGTTAAGAAAACAGTGTTGATTTTATTTATTACATCAACTTTTATTGCAGATGGAGATGATGACCTAGCAGCAACTGTGAGAATTTTGCAAGAGGCAACTGAAGATGAGAAAGCGGCTGTAAGTTTAATGTTAATTTATTATATTAAAGTGTATATCAATGATGCATTATTAAAATATGCCATGAATCCAATTACATTCAACTAATCAATTAATTATTAATTTTTATTTGATTGACCTTTATTTCTTATCAATTTGCTATTTTGAACTTAATATACAAAGGTATATTTATATTCAACAAAACTATAATGTTTGTGAGAAGCAAAAACGTATGTATTATATTTTTTCTGTTTTTTTTATGATTCTTATGTAATCATTCTTATGTAATCATTTTTATTATATATTTAATTATTGACAGTTTTTTATTTTATTAATTTCATGATTAAAGATCAAATTATAACACATTTTTTCTTGCCAAATAAAATATATTTTTAGTTAGGTTAATTTCTGTGAATTAGGAATTTTGATATTGTTATGAAATATATTTGTTACAATTTTTCAATAAAATAATCAATTATTATTTGACTCTTTATTTACTGGAAATCATTTAAATGGTGAGCATGAATAACTTCCATACTTTACTAACATAATATGATGTATCTATGTTTCCTATTACTTATTTTTGTTAACAATTTCTATTAATATTATTAACTCATTTCCTTTACATGTATCTACAATCATTTGGGAAAGGCTATAATACTTGTCAATAGTTTTAAATAGCCATGCCTAATAACCAGACTTGTAATCGCATAAAATCTACTTAATGCAGTTTTAGCTTATCATAGTTTAAGATATTTCAAAGTAGGTATCTATATATATATATTCAGCTTTGTTTTAACAAAAATGCAACAATGTTATCTTAATAAACGCCTATTTTAAGGGAATTTAAATAAGTTGCCTCTTTTGCCTCTGTCACAGAACCTTACTAATAATTCAATTACTTATTTCATATTGACAATGTGTCTCTGATTTTACATTTTCAGTGAGAAATATTCTTTGCTAATATATTTTGTTATACTAATTTTCACTAAATCTGTTATACCGTTTATACTGATATGTAAATATTATTTTATAACTAACCATATAGTATATATTTTTTTAATGCATTTATTAAGGGTTTAAGCTGTCTGTATCTTTTATACATAAGTTGAAATATAAACTCTCTGAATAATTAGCAGTAATTATTAGACTTTTCCAATTGTCTCGATTGTAATCTTAAAAGACAGATTGTAATTTTGGGTATTTCAAAATTGAACCTTGAGTTGGCATCTTTCAACAACAGTATGAACTAATATTTTGTATAGTTAGTTTAAAAGCCCATTTCATCTTTAACAAGTTACCTTTTTTAATGGCGAAAGAATCGATACATACAATTGATATTTAATTATGAAACAGTTTAATTCCTACTTTGAAGCACACTTGAATTTGGCAATGCAATAAAAATTCAATAAAAAAATATGTATAAATGGAATACAATATTTTTAAATCTACTACTTATAAGTAGTCCAAATAACTTATATACAGTAAAATATACATTTTTGTGCTGTATCTAATGACTGGAATTCTGAGAAAGAAATCCACCGGTATTGATCGGTCTCGGTATTGATTGTATGCCCTCCAGGAATCCGTCCAGGTGGAACCCAAGGCTACTCTGAGGACGCGACCACCAGCGGCAGATGATTTCGTGCGGTCCTTTCTTCTCAAGCTTGGAATGACGCGTTCGCTTGACTGCTTTCAAGTTGAATGGTGCGTTGGTTGAGGGTTTTAGTCAATTTTACTGAATATTTCGCATTTATTTTAAATGAAATTTCATTGTAGAGGTACTATTATATGCTTGCTGTAACAATATAGGATTGTTACTTGAGATTTTGAGGTAAGCAATATTCAAATATAAGGCGGCCGCAGATTTAATATTGCTTGCAGGCAAATATTGTATGGCTAAAATATCGATTGTTAATTTCTATTAATTTGAAATATCAATTTTCAATTTCTATTAATCAATTTCAACTAATATGAAATATGATTGTCAATTTCTATTAATTTGAAATATCGACTTTCAATTTCAATTTCAATTAATATGAAATATGATTGTCAATTTCAATTTCAATTAATATGAAATATGATTGTCAATTTCAATTAATTTGAAATATCGATTGTCAATTTCTATTAATTTGAAATATCGATTGTCAATTTCAATTAATTTGAAATATCGATTGTCAATTTCTATTAATTTAAAATATCGATTGTCAATTTCTATTAATTTGAAATATCTGTTGGCAACCGTCGGCTTTTCAGTTGTATTTTTTCTTTCTTCCTTACCACACGCATATTAAAACATGAATTTCGACGTTGTCAACGATGAGTTTCTCAGCTTTATTACAAAAGAGAGCGGAAATCGGTATTGTAAAAAATTCGATTCAACCATCATGAATGATTTGATAAATCTTAATGAAAATGATTTTACTCTTAGCAAAGAACAAGAAAACGAACTAATACAACTCGAGCAATATTCTCAACCAAGGAACAAACTCGACAATGGGTAACTGAATTGAAATCATTTTTAGTAGAAAATCAACCTGCAGAAAGTTTTGAAACTGTTCCGACGTGTTTATTAAATAATTATTTACGAGTTTCTTATACTAAACTACGTAAAAAAGTTGGGAAATTTTACACCCCTGCAAGTCTGGTTTGCATTCGAGCAGCATTATATAGATATCTCACTTCTGTTGAAATAAGTTCATCTTATACTATTGTCAACGGCGAACATTTTAAACGAGCAGATGCGGTTTTGAAGGCCATGGTGAATAAGTATTTGACCTCAAATCAGGAAAAAATATCAGAGTACGATAGAATCACTGATTCTGATCGTGAGAAGCTGAAAACTTATTTTAATATTAAATTCAATGCAAAAATATTGCACGAAGAATGCATATTTAACATCGTGCTTTATTTCTAGTTGAGAGGTAGAAAACATTTACGTTGTCTGACTAAAGATTCTTTTGGTTCTATGCATGCAAAGGCGAAAGAGAATGAAAGGCGTACATGAAAGTGCCGCTTTTGCAAAAAATGAAAAGGCTTCGATAAACAGAAAAGATTTTTCAAATTTGAAGGAAGTAAAACTGTTATTTGAAACTATAGATGAAAACTGCCCCGTACAGAAGCTCAAAATATATTTTAGCATACTACCAGCAACGAAAGAAAATGCACTATTTCCAAGGACAAGTAGTTTTAGGCAAGGACAAGTTGGAGAATTTCCTGTGCGAAATGAGTGCGAAAGTTGGTCTCAATAAACGGTAGCCTAATCATTCTTTATGTGTGACAGGAATCAATTTAATCCATGATGCTGAGCTGTCTGCCAAAGATACCTGCTCAGCAATGGGGCACAAACACAGTGCGAGTGTTGAGAGATACAGAAGAAAGGATACCAAGAAGATGCTTAAAGCAGGCAATATTTTACCTGGCTCAAGTTATAGTACTTCAAGTATACATTTATCACAGACATTACAGTTATTAAAGACAATTCTGCAGAAGAAACGATTGAACAAATGCACATTGCGAACGTTTCTTCCTAAAGAGAAAATTTAGACGGTAGAAAAATACCAAATAAAAAGCTGAAATTGGTAACGTCATGGGACCACATGAAAATTCATTTCTAATTTGATTGACTTAAGTGATCCAAAACTGACATTTTTTCAGCATTTCATTCATGTTGTTGTTTTTACAATTGTTAATACATACATATCACAATAAAATAAAAAATTTACCTGTTGTATATCAATTTAATAGATTAAAAACTAGGCTAAAAAATACATTGCGGCCTAAAACAGTGGGCTGCAATGTAAATTTTAAACTTATTTCAATTATTAACATGCTAAAAATCACAATGACTATTACAAAACTATTACGATGTCATTTATTTAAGGTTTTATTTTCCGTTTGTGTATTTGAGCGCTATTTTATTTAAGCAAAAGCTTTTTTTTAATATGGTGTGTTTAAAATTTATACGGCAAGCGGGAATATCATAAATCACAAAAATTATGCGTTTATTAGATGAGCATTTTCGATATTTTTTGTTGAACACAAAATCAGCGAAATTCTTATTATTTAAGTTTTGTATATTAATTATTTCACCGATAATTTGCACAATTTAAAGTCTTAAATATTTCAATGAGAACAATCTGGCGCAAGTCAGATGCAAATATATATCACGCGACCCCCCAAAAGTAACAAATCACTAAATTAGGTTAATTTAATAATGGCATTTTACAATTTTCTCAACATTTTATTTTAAAAAAATTGTTTCTACACTTCACGCATAATATTAGGCGCTGTTTTCAGCGTTATGTTACTTTAATTACCGTTGCCGCGGTTGCCTTGATAACACGTCACGTTTTCATCTTTTCGACAGGTTTGAGCTTCAGCAAAAGGGACTCCTGAAGCCCGAGGACGTCACTGAAGTTCCCGATATCTACGTTCGCAATCAACAGATGGACGACGATCTTAAAGAAATGCGCACTGAGAGAGACAAATACAAGATGGCCGCCATGTAAGGCATTTTGTCCTTGACCTACTAATTAATAATATGTTCTTTAGCGAGACAAGTACAAGATGACCGCCATGTAAGGCATTTTGTCCTTGACCTACTAATTAATAATATTATGTTCTTTAGCGAGACAAGTACAAGATGGCCGCCATGTAAGGCATTTTGTCCTTGACCTACTAATTAATAATATGATGTTCTTTAGCTAGACAAGTACAAGATGGCCGCCATGTAAGGCGTTTTGTCCTTGACCTACTAATTAATAATATGATGTTCTTTAGCGAGACAAGTACAAGATGGCCGCCATGTAAGGCATTTTGTCGTTGACCTTCTAATTAATAATATTATGTTCTTTAGCGAGACAAGTACAAGATGGCCGTCATGTAAGGCGTTTTGTCCTTGACCTACTAATTAATAATATGATTTCTTTAGCGAGACAAGTACAAGATGGCCGCCATGTAAGGTGTTTTGTCCTTGACCTACTAATTAATAATAAGATGTTCTTTAGCAAGACAAGTACAAGATGGACGCCATGTAAGGCATTTTGTCCTTGACCTACTAATTAATAAAATGATGTTCTTTAGCGAGACAAATACAAGATGGCCGCCATGTAAGGCGTTTTGTCTTTGACCTACTAATTAATAATATGATGTTCTTTAGCGAGACAAGTACAAGATGGCCGCCATGTAAGGCGTTTTGTCCTTAACCTACTAATTAATAATATGATGTTCTTTAGAGAGACAAATACAAGATGGCCGTCATTGAGCAATTGAGCAGTCTTAAATATTATGCTTTATATAATCATTGTATAATCATAAATATATCGACAGTTTTGTTTTTTTAAGTGTGATACACTAAAATGTTCGACATGCAGTATAAATACTTACCCTTTTACCACTTTAAAGTGAAAAAACTAAATTGAATATGTTACCTATCTCGTTTTGATGTAGGTACATTTATTTCAAATTATTCCATATTATATATATATATACAGATAAATTCATTCATTGATGAACCGTTGTACTCAAGCACTCTCACAAATTCTCGTATCTCACCAATAATGGTAGAAGTTTAGAGAACAGAGTAGAGAATGTTTCATATTATAATATACGTTTTACGGGCAATTCAATTATCAGTAACGAATAAATGCGTGTAAAATCAATGACATTTAATTAAATAACTCTACGTTATAGTAAAAGATAATTTTTATAAAATAAAACATAAATTGTCTTGAATAATTTTTCTTATGGAAAGGTTGAAGTTTTGAGTTAAAATAGATATTTATTCTCAATTTCTGATGTTTCATTTTTGGAGCGTTCATAGATTATTTTTTCACCCTATACCTGCTTATTGTTAATAATATGGGGGTTTCTAGCTTTGTAGGTTTTTGTCGTAAATTAAGAACTCATTGGCGGATCCATGAGGTGGGTGGGTTGAAGGTGTTGCAGCCCTACTTTGCATATTTAACCGTTTATATTGAACTGTCTAATATTTATAAGGTATATTTTGTAAAGATACATTTTATACTATTTCAATTATGTTGTTCCATCTTTACATTTTATAGCCCCTTTAATAGGTATATTGTGAATATGAGTTACAACTGTATAACTGTATAAAAGCGTACATAAAAGCGTAAACTAGAAATAGCGATATAAAATATACCATTTTAGGGCTATTTTTGGTAATGTATAAATAAACTAATTGATATCTTTTTAAATGAATTCTAATTATAAACATTTGACATTTTTATAATCTACCCGTCGACTTAGAGGCATACTCTGGCCGCATAGCCATAGCAACCCATTGATGCTGGCTTCTTTCTGATCCACCATCCTCTCCCCACAATTAGGGGAAAACTGGGTCCGCCCCCTGTCACCATCCTGTTCAGAGCCTTTTGCTCAGATTTTTCCACTTTCATCTTTATCATGTACCTACACATTAAGGTTTCCACATGCTGTTGTAAAGGTATATATAGCAGCTAATGCCCCTATAATTATGATTTATTTACTAGACTATAGTAAACTATGCTGATTCTATTTAAGATTGGCGCTTAATTTGACGAAAAAATAGAATCATATTAATTTTAATCAGTCTTACTTTATTTTACAATTATACGCACTATTAGACCCATTTTATAGAAATATGCGACATGTAAACATAGTTAATATGTTATTTTATTATGTACTTTTAACCTTAACCTTTTCAGGAAAGCGCGTGAAATGTACATTAAACTGCGCAATGAACGTGATTTCCACAGATTGAGTCATAGACGCCTTGCTCAGGAAAAGAATAAACTGCTCAACGATCTGAAAAGGTAATTCTATAAGGGTTTAACGGTATGAAAAAACAATCAATTACAAGAATTGAAATGGAGACGTACCGTATTTCTCCGCGTATAAGCCCCCCCCCCTTCTTTGAGCCTCAAAAATGTTGATTTTTGTATGACCCACGTGTAAACCCTTAATACAAAATATTCTAATATTAAATATTGTAAGTATATTATATTTAACCACTTAAAAACATTAGGTACCTACTATCCAATGTGTTATAATTAATCATTATAATTACCTATCAACAAACATAATATATTTGATTAGGTATGTATATATTACCTACACCTATGTAGTACCTATACCTATCTATTCGGTTACTAATTAAATTCAATTTATGTCAAGTAATGTACATATGCTAATTTTTTTCGGACTCACGTATAAGCCCCCCCCCCCTGACTTTGAGTGACAAATATTAGGTTTACAGGGGGGGGGGCTTATGCACGGAGAAATACGGTAAATCCAGGGAATACTTAGTAGTCCTTGGGAAAATCACTCATACATAATAGACGTAGTCATACTATTTCATATATAATATAATATGCTAATTTCCACAAATTATAATTATCAAACTAACTTGTAAATTATTGTCATATCCATGCATGAGATTAAGATAATGTTTACTGTGTTTATTTTTCTTTGTTATCATTTTCAGTAAAATTAATTTTTTGTTAGTATAATGTAAACAAAATAACTGAAAAAGTGTTTTATGTATTACTTATTTTATCTCATATCATGTATAGTTGATATCTCTAAAGGACTATATCGAGTTGATAATCAATGTTTTCTGCGGATGTATGTATATGTTACGCGCGTTTTGCAAATATGCGCCATTTGCAAATGGTCCTTGCGCTGTTTGCAAATTTTAAGATTACGCAACCATTTGTAAATAGCGCTAGCTATTGCGCCATTTGCAAATAGTTTAATGAAGATCGTGCTATTTAGAAATGGTTCCCTTGACTAGTTTTTCATTTTAGAAATGTTGAATGAACTAATTAATTGCTATTCGTTTATCAAAGAACAATATAAGGAGTTTTTGGTAATATTTCTAGTCTTATTTAATTAAAATTACCAGATTAATGTATGTATTAATCGTTCATAAATAATATTGATATATACCTTTAATTATATAATTATTGCGCTGCTTCTTCTTCGTTCTTTAAATATAGAGATATACTATGTATGTATACTATTTCTCTATTTATAGAACGCGGATTAGATTGATGTCACGAAGAAATAGAGAACATCTTGAGACATAATTAAAGATTTACAAACAGCGCAGCTTGCGCATTCTGTAACTATATAACAAATTAATTAAATCTATCGATATTTTCACTATGTTAACTTACATTTACTTATACATTTACAAACGGGTACGGGTTGAGCATTATGTTAATATAAAATATTCCTTTAATCCATTGATATTTTTCATGACAAAATGTATACTTTATACTACATATACTATCATACTATACTTATATACTACTTTATACTACTGTATTTCTCTATTTAGAATGAGAAAATGATGGAAGTCACGATGAAATGAAGGAGAACATATTCAGACCGCAGTACAGATAATTAAGCTTTTACAAACTGCGCATTCTGCAAATATAACATGTTCATTTAATTTAATATATTGACATTTTCCTGACATAATGTATAATTTATACTATTTCTCTATTTAGAAAGAATAAAAAAGGAACGAAGTCAGTTGAATAAAATACATGTTGTAAAGTATAAAATGCAAAACATAGGGTATATCATATAGATAGGGAAAGTATCCAATAATAACTTGGAATTATAGAAAAATTATAGTATTTTATAGGAATTTGAATTTTATTTTGAAATGTATTACTATAGTAAATCGGAATAACTAAATTATTTATAAATTATTTAAATATATATGTTCATTATTATTAAAGATTTTTATATTTAAAAATACTTAAGTTTTAAACAGTGTAAAGCAGCATATAGGGAAAATCATATGTATACAGTAAACATTCGCTAATTAATACACGGCCTAATTAATACATTGGATAATTAATACAATTTTTCATAGCCCGATTTTTTTACTATATAAAACTGTCGTCTAATTAATACATTTTGGAATTTGCGTAATCAATACATTCGATAATTATTACCACTTGTGTAGGCACATTTTTGTATTTATATCTCTAATTAATACATTCTTCAATTATTAACTTTGTTGCTTGTAAAACATTAGCTGACATGGTT
>JAYRBW010133557.1:0-15741 GCA_036023295.1 Invenusta paracnida
ATAGCCGTCTCACTTTTATATAACTCTCATTGAGGGCCGCGACTCCACCACACTGGCTAACTGAAAAAAAATTATTGTATGAATTTTGAGAAATGTTTAAAAATGAGCCGTGTTATTTTTTCAAAAGTGCTTTTTTGCAGAACTAACAACCATTATGAAATGATTAAAAATGTTTTCAATAAAAAAGTTATTTCTTCAAATAAATAACTTAGATTTCTTTCAAAGGAATTTGAATTTTCTTTCAAAGAAATCACTTACATTTCTTTCAAAGAAATTATAATTATTTCAAATCCTTTGAAAAAAATTTCAAACTACTTTCAACTTTCTTTTAAAGAAATGTAAGAAAATACAAGAAATCTAAGAATTGTAATTTCTTTCAAAGAAATGTAAGTTTCGAAACACTGGGTTGGTTTCATTATATAAGGGTATAATATGCAATGTTATTTATAATTAACTAATAAAAGATTATATGTAATGTTATTAATATTGTACGTAAACAAACTATATTTAGTCGGTCTTTAAATTTATTTAACTAGGACAGTTACTACTACTGTAAATCATAGATGAATACATACTTTTTACAAGCATTTCTAATACAGATATTGAACTACTAACATTTAGATGTGGAAAATTTAGGACAGTTAATACTAATTATGCAACCGTTGATGTATTATTTCTACATTTAGTACTATTAATTGCTGTTTTAATATAATTGTTAATTTCTAATTTTTTTACTTCAAATATATTAAAAACATATATTAATAAAAGCTACTGCAAAATTCAGTTAATTTATAAGGATGTATGTAGGTATTTAACATCCAACTTTAAGACAACTTACGCAATATCCCATATTATGTTCATATTAAGTATTGCAATTATAAGTACACATATTATGTACTTATAATTTATTTTAAGTATTGTAAGTTATTATAATTAATTGTAAGTATTGTAAGTCAATTAAAATTAATTGTAAGTATTGTAAGTACTTAAAGTCACTTAAAATGTATGGTAAGTTCCGATTCACTGGGCTATAAATTGAATATTTGAAATTAACAAAAAGAAATGACGATTAAAGCTTATCCTAACGTAAACAACCTTACTGATTTATCGATTAAAAAGTCTTTTAATGAATTCCTAAACAAAAGTTGTCATCAATTGCAACCAAACATTCAAATCATAATACTAAATATTAGAAATTAAGAATGTTAATTATAAGGTATACATCATGGAGTAATTAAAACATATTAACTAGAGTAACAAAACTGTTTAATTACTCTATGGTATTCATAATCCTACTGATTTATCGATTAAAGTAATTAATTTTTTTGTAAAATTAAATATATCACTCGCGGCATTTTTGTAACATTAGAAATCGGGTATTTAAGTAGACGCCATTTTACCATGGCATTTCTTGACTAAGAGCAAGAGATAAAGCTATATTCAAGTAGCTTATTAGAAAGTGACATATAGCTAGTTGAACTATGAAACTAATTAGTTATAACTATAATTTTTTATTGTGTAAATAATGGACGTTTATTCTTCATTAATAAAATTCTACATTATCTTATAGATTGGTATTAAATGTTATCATTATTATTTTATTCATTACTTTAGTATGTACGTAATATATGTTTTAAGTGATAAAAAAGGAACTTATCAGTTCATAAACACTGTCGACTCTTTCTAATAATAATTCCAAAAGTTCCTTTGGTTCAGCGTATTATATGCCTGATACTTATCTTCCTTGACATATAAACAGTCGATACAATTTGATCGAAAATTTAAACGTTTTTGATTGGTGAGATTAATAAAGTGTGTGTCCTCATTTCGAGCGAAAATTAAATGTATTTGGACTATAATATAATGTTGTAAAAGAGGTACTGTCCCATAAATGTAGCAAACATTGAATAATGTTAAAAAATTAATAATAACGCATATACAGCTAGACCTGCTCAGATATTTTAAAACATGCTTTATGAAATATAAATACTAAAAAACTAATTATCAAAATTGCTAATAAAAGAATGTCCATCTTTTAAATAATTATTTTAAATGTCCCCCAAATACATCATCGGCGTGAATATATGTATTTTTTAATGACATCGCTCATCAATATACACTCTCTCATCATATGACATCACTCATCATATTACAGCTGCTCATCAAATGACACTTCTCATCATATAAATTAGTGTAAAAATTGTGGCTCATTGTAATTATGATGAGAAGTGTAATTTGATGACATTCATTTTTATTGAAATATGATGAGAGGTGTCTTAATTTAGCTCATAATTAGAGCTATAAACATCATATGACCCCGCTCACCCCCATAAAACACTGTATATCGTAAACTGTGTATTATTTTGTTCGTAATTATCTAGGGGGTAAACTGGCTAAAATGCATTATAGACGGCAAAAACTATTATCTATATATAAAATTTCAGATCAATCGGCTCGGTGTAATTATGATGAGAAGTGTCATTTTATTACATTCACTTTTTTAATGGAATATGACGAGAGGTGTCATAACTTCGTTCTAAAGGGATGTTCCATTTTGTAACAAATTTGATTGAATTGAGTAATAAATGAATTATAATAAGTGTATTTACTTGAAACTTTAAACCAACGTGATTTATACTCATTTATACATATACACGTTAAAAGCATGTTACATTTTATACAAAATGTTAAATATCCGATTTTCGAACGTTTTAATCAATTAAAAAAAATGATGGTGCATATAGTAAATTCACACATAAACTTTACTGCATAATAATTGTGCAATAAATTATCTGCCAATTCTACATTTTTTGACAAATTAAACATCAACTCTTTAATGTTTCTGTGTTTTTGTGAGGGCACAATATTTTTTATGTCAAAAAATGCAAATTTGTGCAATCCAAAAGGCCCAGAAGAAGATCGTTAAGAAACTCGGAGATGCTTCCTGGCTCTCTCATTGGTGGTCCTCCTATATGAAGCGATTGTAGTTGCACATTTATGAAATGTTGCACACTTTTGTTTAGATTTTGTCTGAATGTTGCACACAAATTTCGCTACTTTTAGAGAAATATGAATGTCTAAATATTGTTTTTCTGGAGAAAAGTTGTTGTGAAATGCTGCACTCAACTTGGATAGGCATAACAAAACTTAGAAACTGAACGTTTTATTTTAAACAATCCAAATGTTGCAGACATTATTAGTCTAACAGCCGTATTCACAGACAACACTTACTTATGTTGCAATACACTCATAATTTGAGTGAGGAATTTGAGATAAGTTTGTATTTCGTATTTACAGTCATAACTTAAGTGTAGATTGAAAAAATCTATGCATATAAATGAGTCAAAAATGGATGATCACTCATGCAACACTTCACTCAAGGCTCCCTCCACAGAGTTTGAGTGGCCACTTAAAGTTGAATGTCGTCTCTGAATACGTATGTAAACATTGCACTAAATCAATAATTTAATTTAATCATAAAGTGGTGTTCTTACATTTAATGGATAAATATGTGTAGAAAGATACAATTTCGTAATATTAATGGAACATTTACACATTTGGACATATACCTATATAACGTGAACTTAGTTACATAAATAATATTTTTGTCATGTATGGGTGTTAGTGTTTGACTAATACCCCTAATACGCTTATTAATTAAAGGTCGTGAGAGTTTATAAATATTCTTATCAAATGCACAACTAGAAAGAATCATATATATAAACTCTCACTACATTTAATTAATAAAACACATCCAGTATTATAGTGACTCAAACTAACACCCAGAAATGACCCCACGCTAATAAATAGCTAGATATAATTATATAACATAAAAATATAAAAGGCACAATGCATATCTAATAGTAAGTTTTTAACTTTTTATTTTGAGTTGATTCCTTAACAGATAAAAATGAAACGTTGCAGTTTATATAAATCTAAATATCAGCAGAAATCCTAAATCAAAATATTGCAGATAATATAAATCTAATTTTAATACAAGCGCTATGTAAATATTGACGTTAGATACTATATACTAGGACAAAATTTAGAAAAAGTGCAAGATTTAGCCCTTAACTTTGAAAAGTTATTATTCTTCAGATGAATATTGAATTCATTGCATATTTGGTACTTTAAAACTCTGCAGCTTACATGGCAATTGTTTAATATTAAAACAATGGGGTGATTAATTAATTATATTGAAAATTCTATAAATGGACATCGCATAAAGCTATGGATGTTAGATGACATTTATCAAAACAAAAAGCACAACGCCGCAAAAATAAAAACCAAGAAATGAGCTCTCCTCAAAGACAAGCACTCGAAATAAAGTTGATGACAAATAGTGCAGCCATTGAAGAAATTGATATAAATAGTGTGCTAAGATTCTTACAATGCATGGTGTCAAAAATGAAAAATATACAGATAAAAAAGTGATATCAATAATATCGGCAAAATACTTTTGTTTGTTTATACAGGGTGTTCATTAAGTTGCACTACATTTAGTTAAAACAGTAAAAATAATGTACTAAATTTATTGCAAATGTTATTACAAAGTTATTACAAAGAAAAATTGTCTGAAATAGTAAATACAAATGAAAAATACAGGAGAGCATAATTACTAGTTTTCCATAAACACCATTCTACAGCAGGTGATAAAAATGGTGTCCTGCCTGATCTAAGCACACTTGGACACGGCGAATTTTGTTATCAATTACACCAATTGACGCAGTAATTGCAGTCTTTATAGTCTTTGTATTTCATCGATAAAAGGCTGTAAAATTTCGGAAATATAAACATCACTGTTGACATTTGCTTGAAAAAATATTGGCCCTATTATCCTTCTACGGATACAGCACACCATACTCCAACTTTTGCACTGTTAAGGGGCGACTCATGAATTTCATAAGGATTCTCTGCACACCAAATGCGACTATTTTGGCTGTTAACAGATCCATCCAATGAAAACCAAGTCTTATCTGAGAAAAAAATAGAACCCATTATGTCTGGATGTGCTTGCACCCATTCGCAATATTGAAGTCGTTTCTGATAATCCGCTCCATTCAATTGCTGTGTTGCCATTATTTTATACAGATACAATTTCAGTTTCCTTTTTGCAGCTTTATGGGCACTATACCTATAGATAATCCTGCCTCCTGGGCCAACCGACGCACAGATTTTTTTGGAGATCGTAGCATCTTGTCGGGAACTTGCTCCAATTTCACTTCATCCAGAACTTCCGGTCTTCCTTCTCTGGAATAATCATGTACTGAGCCAGTATCACGAAATTTTTAAATTACTGCATACACGGATGTCCTATATGGTAATAGACAGTTTGGGAAACGTTGAGTAGGTATATACTTGTTGAACGTTTAATGTGTATTTTTCATTATTTCCAAAAACAAATTCCACCAGAAAAGTCCTCCGTTAAAACGTTAATATTATATTTTTACTAGTTTTTTAGTTCAAGTGTAGTGCAACTTAATAATGAACCCCCGGTATAATGATTACAAATATTGTAGAATAATTTATAAAATATTGAAAAATTGAAATTTATAAGTTAAAATTAGGGTTATTAAGATGATCTGTTTATAAACGATCTTGTGATAAATAAGAGGAATTATGTTTTTTAACAAAATAATTATTTTTTATAAATTGTCATTTTCTACGAATAAATGAATCCTAATCAATAAGTATATTAGGCACTTATCATATAGTAGGTATATATACTTATTATATAAAAATATTATGAACTGATAATGTAAACTTCGTATTAGTTTTAAATAATATAAATATATAAGTATTTCATATAGATATATTTGTAATATTACAAAATAAAAATGTATTAATCAGATTCAAATATCAAACATGAGACTAACTTTACTTGATTTCTATTAATGCATACGTACCCGCTGGTAAATAAACCCAAGGAAATGGTAAATCAAGAATAAACGACTAAAAAGTAAGGGCTTTTTTTAGCAAATATCACAAGATCTTGTGAAGTCTATGTAATATAATTTTATAAATGTTATAATTATAATTCTGCTGTGTATGGTTCTCTATTACAATAGCACAGAAGTAAAATGCAAGTAAACTTTTAGTAAATATTTAAATAAAATAAGCGCATAAAATGAAAAAATAATATTTTTTCTTTCAGAAATACTCAATTTAGTTAATAAACTAATTTGCCATAAGTTTTTCTACAAAACAATTTATTTAAATCTTACTTTCAATAGTATTTCCTAATAGTTTATGCCTGGCTATGGCAATAATTTTATACGTATATAAATGAGATACATTCATTTTTATCATAATACTTAATTTAATTTATTATTATATTTATAATAATTAGATGAAAATTAGACAGTAGTACAAAATGGGAAGGCTTGCTAACTAGGACACGAAGAGGTAAATAGAGTACATAAAGGAAAAAGAATACAGGCTTCAGACATAAAGTTATACAGGGGCTAGGAGTTGTAGCACTGTCTCACATTTAACACAGTAAAGATGAAAGAGGTGACTCATGCCACATTGTCTGAGTTCAGTTGGAGCATGAGCTAGCACTAGGCTCAGGACAAATTGAGGACCAGCTTTGGTGGTGATGGTGCATTGTCTTTCTTTGATGGTGCTGCTAAGTTTGAGAATACCGAGTTCACTGTGACTGAGTGCTGCATTTGAAATTATGTCAGGGTAGTGCAGTCCAGGCAATAGTGAAACAAACAAGAGCATGATGTGTTATGTCAAGACTCAAGGCATCTTATTGTAGTCATGGTAAGCAATGCCTCTCAAAATGTCACCAAAACAAGTCAAAACATCACTAAATCAAAACAAAGATTAAATATTTTCAATATAATACTAAAAAATAATTTAATTAATATAGTAAATATAGAGCCTATAACTGTATAATATATTGACTATATGATTTTAACTTACATCTAATAAAATACAGACCTTTTATTGAGTCAGCATATTAAAAAAAAAAATTTGATTATATGTTTAAATACATTATATATTTGAAATGCATATAACTATAAGATGATTCATTTATTAATTCTGGATGTAATTCATGAATTAAAGCAATAATGCTTGTTTTCAGAATAAAGTTTGATTATAATAATATCTCGTCACTTATAATATATATATATTGGTGATGGTTTGACTTATATTGGTGACATGATGACTTGGTGATGTTATGATGTGCACCCATGGTAAGCAGAAAAGCTTCCAAACTGTAGGCTAGGAGTAGGACTGGTGCAACTATGGCATTAAAAACTTTATTTTTAATATTATATATATATTATTTATGAGTTTGCATACTATGTCTATACTATTAGTTATAAGCTATATTTATAAAGACACTAAGTCTAAATGTATATTTTAGTTATACCTATATAGCTTTCAACATTGTTCAGTGATACTGTTAGTATTTATACTTAGACATATGTAATATGTCTATGACTTGACATACTAGTGACATTTTTAGGGATAAAAATTAGCCAACTGATATACATACCCTAGGCCTAGGGCTTAAATTTTACTTGCACACATCTCCCAGTATAGACCATTCATATACTGTACATGGCATATATGAATTTGTATCTATGCCTAAATATAGACATTTCAAAATATTCTGGCAACTTTGATTTTAAAGCATAGAATCTATTGATATATATACATACTAATAGTATGGAAGCTCCTATTGGAATGTACAGTGTAAGCTGACCATATTAACATCCCAGTAATCCTGAATTAGTCATCTACAACATCCAGTAACCCTATATTTTATATTATAAAGGTAAAGACTGCCAGTAGGCAGTCTCCAGTTATTTCTCACATATCATAAATGAATAATACATACCAATAGTATTGAAATGTGAGGACACATTTATTTATTAATATTATTATTCTTAATTTGTTTTATCAAATAAAATAAATATTTTTAACTTTGACATTGTTAATAGCATTTCATTTCTGACAAAACAGTTATATTGTCAATAGCACCAATCATTTTGAAGTGGATATATAAATATTTAGATTTAAAACAACAAATTTATATATGCTTACATGAAAAATGATTTTATCAAAGAATTTGAGTCTCTGTAGTCTGTTGGTGCAATTAATTGCAGAACAATGCTTTAGCATTTTGACAAAAACTTACTTGACCACAAATTTTTTTGGGAATATTGGCAGGCCAAAAATAAAAATGATATGCCATATTTTCACTCCTCATGCACGCCTGAAATTTAAAAAAAATGCCAATTTTTCATGCCTCATGTACACCTAAAATTTTTAATTTAAAAAAAAATTATTCATTTTGGTAAAATATGAAAATCATCATGTAAAATATTTGATGATATATGTATGTGTACTAGTATAAAATCTAATAAAATTACTTACATTTGCCTTTTAGTCACATTTACTAAGGCTTTACCATGCCTATCACACCTTTTTTAAGACTCCTGCATGCCAATCACGCCTGAATTTTGCTTTTGCATGCCAAAGATCTTAAGAATATTGCTTCCCAAAAAAAATTTGCTTCACCAGTCTATAAGTTTCAATTTTTGAAATTGTACCAAAATGACCCTTTTATTCCATTTAAATACAGTTCTATAGGAAGAAAAATAGGTTGTTAGATCTCTGTCTCTAGTATATAGTGTAGGTAGATTTGATCTCTATGGGTAAGTACAAAGTATCCTGGACTTGGTGTTAGGTATAGGTATCCTACACAGACAAACCTCTATTAACAGAGAAGACAATGTCAATTTGCCAAGTACCTATGGCTATATCTATATTAAATATGTTTGAATACACAAACCTAAAGACTAGACACAACAATAAAAATAGTTACAAAATAAATGTAATTTTTCAATCTGGCTTCTCAGCCAATCAGAAGCAATTATTTATCTAAATGATAAAATAGCCATGAAAATTAGTTGACAGAATAAATGCAGGCTTATACTAGGGAGAAGAAAATATCTATAGATGTACCTACCAAAGTATTAGAACCAAAATTATATTTATTTTAGCATGTGTCTGGTCTAGTTGTTGTTTTTCAAATGTATTTCATTTATATTCACTTGCTTATCACTTTATCTAACTTTGTGCTATCTAAAGCACATTTACCTGCACCCAGAGACAGTAGGGCACTACTGGTTGCCAAATCAGTATTGGCTATGAAGCACTAGAATTCAGCAAACATGCCAGTGGCACAGACACATGTACATAGGTTTGCTGGTGCTCATGCAATATTACAGCAAATGCAGAGGGACAAGGAGGCAGAGGCTGAGTTGAGGAGATGGGAGGAGGCAGAGAGTGTCTGAAGATGGATTTTAAGAAGGAGAAAGAGATAAACAAAAGATGACATAAGCTGGTGGAACTGGGGAGATCCAACAAAGAAGCTGTGGAGAAGCAGTGTCTCCAGAAGCTGGCTAAGGAGACCCAGAGACAAACTGTTGGGGCTGACCAATACCTGGAAAGTGGATGAGTTTTAAAAGGAGAAAAAGAAGTTGCTTGTCAAATAGCAAAATAATACTGAGAGGATGGTATCCACTGTGTTAAAGCAGGATTCTATCTCTGAGCTGCCTTCAGCAAAGAGAAAAAAATGAAATAATCAGTAGTAATTTTCATTTGAATGTCTACATATAGCATTGTTTACCAAGCATTTTATATATATGTATGTCACATCTAATCTAGGTACACTAATGTGCTGTATTGTATTATATTATTTTTTGTATTCTATAATTCAGCTATTCTATTTATTCATAATTAATACAACCTGCCATTTTGAATTAAATTGTTAACTTCTATCAGGGTTCCTACACTAGCCCTTTAATTTCATGGGCCCTGGAAAAATAACAAATGCCCTGGGAAAAGAAAATGATTAGCAAGATTGGTTCAAAAATCAAAGAATTGTCCAGTCCTTGAGTATTATGTTTACTATTATTATGACTTGTAACATTTTGCATCAGTTCCAGAAGTGTTGACCACTATTGAATTGTGCTTGCATTTATTTCATATTTGTACTTTACCCTTTTGTTTCTATCAACTATATACGTTTTTGCACATATTTACACATTTGTGTGTCACTATAACTTGATAATATCTATTCTATGCCTACAATTAAGCAAATAAATGACAATTACGAGAATGAAAATATTATTAGTTTTTAATTTTGGTTATTAACATAATTATATAATTAGTTTCAGAACTATTTGTTCATTTAATGTATTAATCTAAATATCTCATATTTTTAAGATTTGTTTATTTCGTGTTTTTTGTACATATATGTAAAGCCCGTTTTGAAACTATACTAATATGCTAACATATAACATGCATATCTATCTAAATTGTTCTCTGCTACACAATTGTAAGGTTTATAAAAAATATAGCCACTATTCATTTATGCCAGGGAAAATATGGAAATAAACATACAAATTACGGAAATCATTTTTCTGGTGTGAGCGGGTCTTTATCATCTGGCATTATTATAGCTATGCTATCACCAATCAATTATATAGATGATGTAACATACAGATTACTTACATACATGAATATAGTGTACAATACTGTAACCAATAATTTGTTATAACTTATTGAGAAATGTAATTTACTTCTACTAGGCATGTAATAAATGTTTTTGATACGTAGGTATTGAAATATTGAATTAGGTATGGACTGTATTGGAGAAGACAAATGCCTACATTATGAAAACGATTTAGCCCTGAAATTTTATCATTTTAGCCCTGGAAAATAATTTTGGAATAAGTGTGGGAACCCTGAACAAGATGCTGGTGACTTTTACTGGTAAAATTTAAAAAATAGTATTCACAATAGAGAGCAACATTTATGCAGCCAGGTTTATATATTTCTCTGAATTGACTTCCATCTGCATATTCTTCATAAACGATGAGCTATTCTGTTACTCTTTATGAAACATAATCATCGATCAAGATCAAATAATTGACTGTATCATTGTCCATAAAGCTTTCCAGATTTTGTCTCAGTAGAACGTAACAGAAATATTTAGAGAGTTATTTTCATCTAAAGGAGCTGCAACTGGTGGAGCAACCTTTGTTTTGCAATTCTGTCAAATTTTTTAATGTGTGCAGTTGTCTACAGCGTCAGAAAAGACATTTCTAAAAATATCTAATTTAGACAAGTCATCAAGAATTTATGTGAAAAAACTTTCAGAAATATTTTAATGCAGTGTACTTTCATGAAGCATGTTGGTGTCACAGGTGTATTGCATATGTCCATGATGCATTGATATGCGAGAGTGTAACTGATTTACCAACATATTAGATTTATTTCTGGAAGCAAAATTAAGTATTCAACAAAGAGAAACTGGCGAAACCCTCAAACTTAGTTAAAATAATATATATTAAAATGTCAACACTATGAACCTAACTTTTGTGACCAGTAATGAGACATAGACTAAAGCAAAATTAAAAAAGTCTAATATCTAGCCCATTAATTATTATAAAATTAAACACTAATTAAATTTGTAGTTTGTAGTAGCACTGTCAGGGTTCGTACAGGTCCTTTAAGGTCCTTTGATTTACTTGGTCCTTTAATAAAAATTCTTGTAAAATTTCTTAAAAGTACTTTAATTTGATCAAAAATTGAAGGAAAAAATCTTAAAACACACTTTCATTTTATCAAAAATTGAACAAAATAATTATATTATACCTATATTTTTTTCAGAATCCAAAAATGTTGCAAAAGGGTAAACTACAGTAAACCCTTAATTAATTATCTGCACCTCGATTATTCACAACATTTGTCTGGAACGGATTTCCCTTCAAGTTACCAAATAAACTAAACTGATAATTTTATAGATATATTAGAAGAAACTATCTACTGACTGTAATATATATATATATATATATACAAACCTAAATACATACAACCATAGAAATAGAAATATCTGTAGTTTTTTGTACATTTATATTTATAATATTAATAATAATTAAGGCTATTTCAGAATAAATTTAAAATAATATATCAAATAATGTAATGTCAGATATTTTTGCTAATTTGTGTACATAACAATAAATAGTTTGTGACAATCAATTTAACATGTTATCACATATTTCTAATGGTTGTATCACTACATTTTATAAATTATCAAAAATTGATCAACGCTAATATATATATTTTTATATAAACCTTTCAAAATTTTTACAAAAATTAGGTCCTTTAAAATTTTACCAGGTCCTTTAAGAACCTGCTGATAATTCTGTACGAACCCTGCATTGTATTAGTTCAATTTTGAAAAGCAAAAAAATTTCTTTTGTAATTTTTTCAAATAAATATATTTCTATTTTAAGGATTTTTTAAATTTTATATAATTACATCCTTGAAATTTAAAATGTTAGATTTTACGATATATGCAAATATTTATAACTTTTTGCTGTGCATCGTTCCAAGAATAAATTCATGTGCGTGGTTATAAACTGGTAAAAAACATCTTTTATCCTCTTATTGGACAGTTTAATTAGATGTCTAATATGTGAAGCCGCTAGTTTAAAATAGAGAATTTTAAGATTGCCTACATATTAATATTAAGAGTATACAGTATCTATAGAATTATTAGTAGCTAAAAAGTAATAATATGTTTAAATATTTGTTTTAAATTGTGAATAATGAATGTTACTGTTTAATATAATTGGTTAAGTAGTGTAACGATATATAAATATTTACTTATTTTATTTTTAGACAATGAGTGATTTTTTTGCAAACACCAATTGGGGGCCCACATTGCTACCCTTAGTTGCACGTGGAAACTCGATTATTTGTGAAATATCTCGTCTGTCTGAACACATTCCACCGGTTTTCAAGTTGGATGGTCTACGAACAGATCTATCTCGATATGCCGAATTACTGTCTGATTTCACCTACTTCAGTACTACAGAATATTTTGAAAATAAAATTGAATCAAGAACGGTAAGAAACATTTATTTCATTAATAACAATTCGATTTCTTTTATACTTTTAATTTTAATTTTAGGATCTGCAAGATTTAGATGAAGAATTTCGTGAAAATCATATTCAAATTTTAGATCGATTTTACAGAGTCTTTGAAAGTGTTCACAAATACGTTATGGATTTAAATCAGTGAGTTACTTCTAGGATCTGAATCAATCATATTTTGCTTATGCATTATTTTATTCACTTTTCATATCAATTTAGATTTCTGACTAGTTTAGAAGACGGATTGTTTGTGCAACACGACATTGTATCTGTACTAATGGACGAGGATGGAAAACAACTAATGGTAACTGTTTAACTTCCTTTGTTGTTATTTTTTATGTTTTGTAATACTAATATAATATATACAGTTGAACACTAATTACAATTTATAAATCATATTGAAATTGTTATCAAATCTTAAAATTATATAGATAAATTAATAATTTATTGGTTCACAACATATTATTTCTGTATCTCTTCAGTGTGAAGCTCTTTATCTTTACGGAGTTATGTTACTTCTTATCGATAAAAAAATAGAAGGTCCAGTTCGTGAAAGAATGTTAGTATCATTCTATCGTTACAGGTAAAAAAATCTTAATCTATTTGAATATTTTGGAAATAAATTTTCTAAAAAATGTTATTTTCAGTTATCTTTTTTTATACAATTTAGTGCCAAACGATCATCCGTAGAGTCCAACACTGATGATGTTTGCAAATTACTAAGGAGCACGGGTTATTCAAGCCTTCCTGGAGCAAAAAGGCCACCTGACTACCCTGAATCGTACTTTAGGTATGCTGTACAAATATAGTGTTTTATAAAATATATACATTGATTCATTTTTATGTTGAAGAGTTTAGATTTTTCAATAATGATTATACATATATTATATGTTTTTAATAAGAATATCATATTTGGAGTTTAATGATGATTTAAACGAAACATGTAATAAATTGATATTTTTATTTCATTCTAAGATTCATCCATATATGTTTTAGTATAATAGAAGGTTCTTCTTATGTAATATTTAATATCGGAATTATACACATATTACAATATTACGTGCTTTATTGTAATTAATCTAAAATGGTTCCTTTCATAATTAATTATAATAAAACTAACATATTTTTAAACCATAAGTTGTATTTTTTAGATAAGTCTTAATCGATAACGGTCAATTTGAAAGGTAAATGAAATGTTTATTTGAATGTTTAATGCATCATTCTATTATGGTTTATCTTATCTCTAATGACTTTTTAATGATTAGAAACTTGACTTTTTTTAGGGCTCTGCTTTAATAATTACTTAAATATCAATTGACGAGTAAAATATATTTAAAATTAGGAAGCGTACACAATAGCTGAGAATTCCTTGTAGCTACCTATGTGTAGTACCAAAAAAATTAAAGAACAAAGGCACTACATTATATTCCATTATATAAATTCCAGCTTTATTTTAATATACAAAATAAGCAATTATACATTATTTGTCGAATAATTAGATAATCGTGATTTATAAATTAAGATTTAATGAAATCTTAATTAGATGGAGCGCAAAGAATCTTAATTTCATCTGTAGACATTGACTTAACATAATTTACTGCGATAATTTCATTCACCGAACTTAATATCTTTAGATATCAATTACCTATTATTGTTTTTAAAAGACTCAGTCTGAATTAAAAATATTGTTGAATAATTGTTTATTTTTCTCTTAACCATGAGTTGGTCAATAATAATGTCTCCGTATACTTGTTGATTTGTTTAATAAAATAGTATACTTGATAAATTATTATTTCATCGAATTATTATCATCTTACCCACTTTGCCCCAACAGCCGAGTCCCTCTAAATCCGAGTTACGTCGACATGGTAATCGATAAATTGCGCTCAGACGACCTCTACCACCAGCTAAACGCCTATCCCCGGCCAGACCATCGGAGTACGGCCCGGGCTACCCAGGCAGCTATGCTTTACGTTTGTCTTTACTTCGCTAGCGATATTCTTGCCAATGAGCCAGCCAAGATGCGGGAGATTGTGGACAAACATTTCCCAGACAACTGGGTCATTGGTATCCATATGTGCCATGTAGTCAACCTTGTAGATGCCTGGACACCCTACAAGTCGGCCCTGCTTGCACTCAATAACACCATCGATATTGGCAATATTAAGGCTCTTGTAAGACTAGAAAATAATATATCATTTCCAAAATAAAATTTCGCATTTTAATATAATCTTCTAGACTACGATAAAATACAGTTTAAGAAAAATATTTTTTCTATAAAGATTTTATGTTTGTTGACATTTATTCGAAGTATAATTCAATTTTTCACAATTCATAAAAAATTGAATCACTTTTCGGATAAATAAAAGATTGAAAGTTAAAGAATATGTTGTCAAAAATTGTGTTAAATCATTTAGCTTTTTTATGTAAATTATCGCATAACTAAGGGTTATACCTTTTTTATTTGAACACTCTACTTGGTATCAAATTACTGAGTATTGAAATCATTTATCTTTCTTGATATATTTGACTTTATTTATTTTCTATTGAAATTTAACCATAAAATAAGTAAAGTAAAAATGCATACTTGTTAACTAACTATACATACATAAATCAGATTAGCTCAATGTTATGAATAATTTAGAATTTCATTATATTAAAACAGGGTTCATTTCGGTCAACAAAAAGTCGGGGTTTTTCAAAATCATGCCAAAAGTCAGCGAAAACAAGGGTTTTTCACAAAAAAGTCAGCGAAAACAGCATGTTTTCATA
>JAYRBW010133568.1:0-15740 GCA_036023295.1 Invenusta paracnida
AATTAGTCGTCATTGGCTTCAACTAATCAATTGAAGATTATCTCAATGCTGCAGCGCAAATCAGTTTGCTAAAGCCATAAAGACATAACATATTGTAAATTATATAAAAACTTGCTTGTAAACCATAATACACTATATCCATGATTTACCACCGCCATATAATAGATTGTCGTCAAAATAAACAGTAAATTTAAAATGGCGTGTCCTGTAGTTAATCTTGAAGTAATAGTTTGTATTATAACTAATTTTAAATTTTGAAGAGACTTATTTCAAATGACTAATTTTACTGGCTTTACTCATTTACAAGTAGTATTTTGAATTATTCTTTATTGTTATTTTGGGAATATTATGATTACACACTGATATTATGTAAACCAAATCGTGTAATAATTATATACGTAAAAAATTAAAATGCCACCCTATTCATGATTTCTTCTACGCCTCTTTAAGCTCGACTACCACCGACGTCCTCATCATGTCATCTCGGCCCAACAAGTCTCGCTCAGGTCGGAAGTCCATCAAGGGCACGGGCGGCTTCACTGGTGCCGGTGGACAACAAATCCTCTCCGCAAGTGGCACTCTACCCGAAATGGGCGGTGGAGGCGGAGGCACGCTCGGTTTTGGCATGGGCGGTGTTGGTGACCGCCGATCCTCTATCAACTCCCAGTCTTCAGCCGGTGGTAGCGGGGGAGTCGGAGGCTCCAATCTTCTATCAGCAATCTGCCTTCCTCGGCCTGCAACAGCATTCACGAGTCCGATTCGCGGTCTCCCCGAGCTCGAATACGAAGGAGCTCGTCATCTTCAGCCTGAGCGACTTCCTTCAGCACGCACTGACCGAGCTGTCACTCTCAAACTCGTAGAACTCACCGAGGAGAACCTCGAGCATCTCTACAGCATTGCTCGACTGTTAAAACGCCTCGATCTGACTGCCACACGTCTTATCGGGTTTCCTAAGGAACTCATCGACCAGCTAGTTCTCATTGAGCGCCTCACTCTGGACAAGAACGACATTAAGCCGACCTCGTTCCCCGATTCCTTTGGCGATTTGGCCATGTTGAAGGAACTGAGTCTGGCGCAGAATAGGATGTCGGAAATTCCCGAATGTTGGAGCAAACTTCGCCAACTTACTCGTCTTAATCTACAGGATAATCGCTTTCACAATATTAAACATATCGAGAAGTTGAAGAAACTTCGTTGCTTGAGTTTCGACGGAAATTCAATCACGGTTCTGCCTCGGGATTTTTACACCCTGAAGCGACTGGAATTAGTGTATCTTTCTCGCAATAAAATTTCAACTATTCCCACCAGCATCAAACTGTTATCAAATATCCGTGTTCTTGACCTTTCTTCAAATAATATCTCGACTTTACCCCCCGATATATTTTTGTTGCCTAAACTTGAGAGTCTGAATGCCAACAATAATCGGATTAATCGAATTCCGACTCTTAATATTAAAGGTCGCACTAAAAGAAGAATCTTTTCAGTTGATCTCTCACAAAATTCGCTCAGTCGGTTTCCTGATTCTTTGATGCGCATTACGGAAAATCTTGATCTAAGTAACAATCGGATAAAAACCATTCCTGGGTCGTTATTACAACGCATTGACTACCATACGACTCAGTCGCTTGACTTAAACAATAACGTCATGATATCGCCACCAGCTGACATATGTGAAAGTGGTCTAAGAGCGATAGTGCAGTATTACCACGAGACAAAGATTGAGAGTAAAACCTATCAGGGTCTCAAAGTGTTCTTATTTGGTTCCTCTGGAGCGGGTAAAACAAGTTTGCTACAGACAATAATTGAACAACAAACGCGTCTGACAGAACCCGAGGAGAAAACTGAGGGTGTGGAGGTGTACGATATGTTGTTTGAAACAGATTCAATGCACCCAGGAGCTAAGACGTTGCCTATTTCCTGTTGGGACTTTTCTGGAGACTCCAAATATCAGTACTTCACTCACTATTTCGTTGAAGATCCAGCGTTAACCCTTATTGTGGTACCACTACCGAGCTATACTACCAAAAAGTTCGAGAAATATGTTGGACAGTGGTTGAATCTCCTGGTTTTACGAAATAACCGACTTATCTTTACGCTGGTTGGCACAAAAGCAGACTTGTTTGAGACCCCGGAGGCGGCTGAACAGAAAATGAATTTACTCAAGAAGGACACAGAAGCTCACATCAAACAACTCATCGATTCAATTAGCCAGGAAATTTACAAAATTGAGAGTGTGGATCAAATATCTGCTGCATTGACAGATCAGCACAAATATTTTCAGAATCTTAAAGAGATTCGAGTCCTGTTTTTACCGGAAACCATTATAACTAGCTCCAAAAGGATGTCTGGAGTGAATCAATTCGAGAAATTGATGGTGGAAATCGCGACCGAGACTCATACATTTCCCTTGGTAATGCGAATGGTTCCTTCCATGTGGGTGGATGTTGAAAACCACTTTGAAGATCGGGCTCCCGATGATCCAGTGACAACTTTCTCCTTCTATACCGAACTCATTCAGAACAAGTTTGGTCTACGCTCCGTTGCAAAAGCCATCGGACAATATTTGCACGAGACTGGCAAGGCCTACTGGCTGGAAAACAACCCTTGGTCTAAGGACCACATTGTCTTCTCAGTTCCTATTCTTATCGAATGTCTCACGAGTCTCTTCCGACCCGATTTAGCTGAGATATTAACCAGCCCTAGTGACCCACTAGAGATTCGGCGTCAGTTTCTCAAGACTGCTGTTTCAGGGCGATACCCACGAGTTGTGGACGAACTTTTGAAGGATGGAGTTCTTGATCCGGATTTGGCGCGTGCAATGTGGGCAAATCTTATTCCCGCGGGATCCTCCATCTGTCGCATGCTCCAATTCATTTGTTTAGGTCTTCAGCTCGGTTATCCGGTAGGAAAGAAGACAAAGGATGGCAGCGGGTACACACTCTCTCCTCTGGCGCTCTATTCCTCAATGGTCAAACAGAAACCAGACGGTGGAGGCAAGAACAAAGATGATGATGATGGAGAAAATACAGAGGGTCAGGAGCCTGTTATCAAGGCAACGCAGCCGGCTGGTAGACAGGCAGCGGCCGTGAAAGGGGCAGTTGAGACGAGAGATGTGAGCGCTTTCGTTGGTGGCGCGGACAAGGAGCTGCCAAGGGTGATCCTACCGGCTCACAGAACAATGGAGGAACCGGGTGCGGGATGCGAGCGAGATTGGCAACGTTTAGGCCAGCTTGGTTGGGGTCTTACAATGGTTTTTAAATTCTACAATGGTGGTCTTCCTGTGGGCATGTTTGATAGAACGCTGGTGCACTTCCACGACTTTGAGACATACAAGGTTTGTTGAAAAGAGAATTGACTTTTCATAATTATGGTAGAAGAAAACAGCCAGTTCGCTGAACCAAAACTCACTATAAATAATTATGATTTTTTTTAAATACGACGTTTTGGTCTTACCTAGAGACAGTTATCAAGTAAAGTAAGTATTATTTCAATAAACAGAAATATAAATATAAAAAAGAAAAAAGAAAAAAGTCAAAATTGATAGAAGATGTTTCGTGTAATACAATGCACAATCTAAGGCATAGTAAATTAATATTTAATTATACTGGTATATACATATATATAGAGAGTTAATAAATAATGATTATAGTTAGACATTGGTATACATGAATTATGTGAGTACAATTAAAACATTTATATGAAAAATGAATTTCCAAAAGTTTGGTTGAGAGATGGATTACATTGATTATAGTCCATTATTATACATTGATTATAATGGATTACATTAATTATACATTGACGTCAGCCTCTAAATTCAGGGAGGGTCTAGCATTTTAGGGGCGCCCACAGGACCTGCCCCCCCAACCCCCTGGCGTCGCCACTGATTATGTATAGAGCCTCATTAATAGATAATTCTAGCTGAATTGGACATGATATAATATATTAAAATCGGAATGAGTGCAACTGCAGGAACATGTTAATATGTGAGAAGAGATGGCTGAGTAGAATCATATTTGATATGTTCGGAAATTTTAGTGAATAAGTTCCGTTTGGTTTCACCTATATATCATAGAAAAATATTTGATACAGAGAATTTGAATAACATAAGAAAATGCTAATAAGAAGAGCGTAAACAGGCGATTATCATTATGATATAAATAATAATTATAATCATCGTTATGTCATTAAAATGAAATGCTATAATATATTAATTAAACAAATTTCTATAGAATTGAAATATATTATTAATTGTCCCTAATTGAAATTATATTCACACTTTGTAATATTTTGTTTCAATGCTTATTATAATTTACTTCTTTTCTGCATATAATTTTCTTTATTACAAAATTACATTTGATAATTAGATACACATTTTCAGTCACACTCCAAAAGTTATATTTTAATTAAATTTTAATATAACTATTTGTAATAAAGGGATTGTAGCTAATAATAAATGCTAAATGGTTCCATTTAACATGGCAATAAAAAATGACTTTACATATTGTATATGAATACATTTACATCAATATTATATAGAAATGAAAACACTAAAATTCGACCCCTCTGCCACATTCCAACACAAACTCAGACACGGTATCTGTACCACTGGAAAGACGGAGTGCACATTCGCAGCCTCAGTAACCCCTGTGTGATCCGAATCTTACGACAGAAACCAGGTGATGGGTCAGCTCAGATCGAGTTCTCTGTCCATTTTGATCCCGATCTAGCTCGTGTTATGAAACTTGAGTTTACGGACACACCAGAGGCGCGAGCAGAGTTCCTATGGGCCGCGGCTCTACCCCTGCTGAGGGACTTTGAAGTCATTCTCACGCAGTACCCAGGTAGGATTCATAGCTATAATAGATAGTCCCTTTCACATAAGTACAGCTGTACTGTATACTCCAAGAGTCCAAGACTTTTCAAATTATTTCAATTTCACATCGACAAATATCCAATTGGACTATTGTCTGAAGATGACAATATAATTGTAAATCAAATTCATTAGAACATAAAAAGGGTATTATTTATTTTGTTTTAGATAAATGAGGAAGAAACAGAAGTACTGTTAACAATACTGACTGTAGGACTGAACAGTCAACACGCTCATATCTGTAACCAGTAGTGGAGTATCTATAAGTATTTAGAAATAGTGAAATAAATGTGTGTGTTCCTATTGCAGGTTATCTCTCCAATTAGGATAACTTTTGGGGTTACTAATTACTAATAAAATATTACAATATTATATGGTTTGAAACAGCTGTATACAGAGCAGTTCGAATAATAGTTGTTAAAAATAGTTTTCTTTAATCGAAACTATCATGATATATTGATTTTATTGACATTTCTGCCGCTTTTATTAATATGCTCAACACTATATTAGTTTCTATATTTCAAACAAATCACCCAATGTAGGTAGACGTAAGGTGTTAATAAATATTTGCCATTTTTATGATGCAATGATGTATTTTATAGTTTGTATAAAAGGAAGTTATATATAAATGTGTATTTTGCCAGATGAGTACAAGTGATGTGGATTCACATTTATCTACCCCCCCCCCCGCTCTCTTTTCTCTTCCCCACCCCCCTTCTCGGGACTTAAGGCGTGTGGTTCCGCCGAATGCTTCGGTGTCCCTCCTGTGCCTCTCTTTCATTCCTGGGCGAATGGCTCACCCCCAAAGAGACGCAAGCGATGGGCCATCGTCTCTGTCAGATTTGTGACACAAACATCGAGTCCACTTATCTAGTTCAACCTAAAGATAAGGTCAAAGGTGAGGTGGCTCCATGCTTGGGTAGCAGTATGGGATACAGGAGTAGGATATGTTTCAACTAAATATTTCTAACTTTGAACCCCCTCTACATACTGATCTTTTTTGCGTTAACATATCTAGGGAAAGGCGTGCTCATTGGTGCTCAACTCCCCCCTATCCGCCCTATAATTTTTTATCTTCCTAATGAGTTTTGAATCATGCAGGTAGTTAAATGAAGATGTTTTGTAACACAAACCATTGAAATATTTGTCAATTTTTAAAATAAAAGTTTAAAAATACTGGAAAATATAAAATACATATTTCTATAATTAAAGAAAAAATTTAATTAAAACGATTTTTTTTAATTTTCGGCAAGAAATCATATTTGTTGGAAATATTTTGGAAACATATTTATTATTAAGTATTGGAATTAGAATCTCATTGATTTCAATAACATAGATGCATTTTTAAAGACCATCCATTTGGGTGAATAATAGAGAATATTGCCCTAAAAGTTGTTGACTCACAGAAAGTTAGAATTCAATATTTCTTTATTTAAAATTCATTAAAATTGGGAAGGGTCCCACTAGATACCGATATACATATTGCAATTTATTCTCGAAATCTTCAAAATTTAATTATTAAAATGTTCACCTATTTCTATAAAGTTATGCCTGACACATACTAAGTAATACATGGGTACATAAATTCGCATCGAAAGATGAAACGGATAATGATATGTACACACGTTCAAGCCGACAAGGTTCAATAGGTTCGTCGAGCCGGCTTGATAAGTTGTCAAGTCAATCGATAGGTTCGTCGAGCCGGCTTGATAAGTTGTCAAGTCAATCGATAGGTTCGCCGAGCCGGCTTGATAAGTTGTCAAGTCAATCGATAGGTTCGTCAAGCCGGCTTGATAAGTTGTCAAGTCAATCGATAGGTTCGTCGAGCCAGACTTTACGCTGGCTTGACCGGGTTGATGGGACACTAGGCTATGCGAGGGAGTCACCTCCGAATAGTTCTGAGTGCAATGACACAAAATATGGTGACTGAGTAAAGTTAATATCCCGAGACTGAATTACAAAAAATTAATTGCAGTAATAAATTGATTCTTTTAATTGCCCTACAGTGTTTTATTGAGCATTTAGTTGTTACTTTCTGGCCACATTGAAATGTATTTTATTTCTAACAAGAGTGTTTCAAACGAATTATTATAATAGAATAATTACGAAGTTGTAAATATAAAAATTAATTTTCGTCGTTTTTTATTTTTTTATTTAGTATTTCTTGTTTAAACTCTGTATAAACTGTATATATATAGCTTTAATAACTATGTATATTATTGCGGTGTAAAATCATATGTATTATTGTAGCTTAATGATCCTAAGTGATATTACCTATATCATAATTAATAAAAGCATTAATTTGACTTTTGGAAGCTCAGGATCGTATAGACATTACGAGCTGTTTCGTTTTCCCCAATAAAGCAAAATAAACATGGTAGCAGTTATAGCAGGCCAATGGAAATATTCCCTGGTGGTATTCGTAAAGTAAAATTATAAAATCGATTCCATTTTAGTATAAATTCATTTGGTTTATTATTTTGAATAGAAATAATACTTACAATACTTTATACACTTCAAATGATTTTTTATATAGTAGGTACTATATATATGTATAATAATTTGTTATATTATATTTGAATATTACAATATTTATTATTACTATATGATAATTTTCTCAACCCATTAACATACAAAAACAATAAAGTATTGATACACAGTATTTAGACTCTTATTGATTTCAGATACACTGGATTCTGATTGCTCGTCAATTGGAAATCGTTGTATTTCGATTGTTTGTTTAAAATAAATGAATATACCATATAAATGAAAGGGCCATATATATAAATAGACCATATAAATGAAAGGGCCATATATATAAATAGACCATATAAATAAAAGGGCCCTACCCACCAAGCGCGACGTGACGAAAACATTTGAATCAATGTTATTCAATTGGACCATGCCGTCGCGTCACACTCGGTGAACATGGTCTCATTGAATAAAATTGTTTCAACTTTTTTCGTTATCAAATTTATTTTACAATAATTAATTTTTGTTTAAAAACCTGTAACGTTCGTAAGCTGTCCGTAAAGACCAATTTATTACATTTAAATCTAAAACTGTTTTATACTACATAAATTACTAGCAATTTTTAAATATTGTTTTGCACATAGTCGGGAAGAATTAAAACCAGAGACACAAGAAACAACAACAATAATATATTTAAAGTCTATATAATGGTTGAAACATTGTGTATTATTACTCGGGGAAGAATGTTATACTTTGCACGCATGTATATATGTGTGTATAATACTATTGAAATAATGAATACTATATCATTTAATTTTTACGTGTATTATTTTAGTTACAACTGGTGAGTTTGATGATATGAAACTTGTATTTTTAACAGTATTCGCTTTTGTCCATTCATTGGTGTTATACATATTTTTTAATTTTGCGATTTGCGATTTGCGATTTGCATTTAGTAATAGTAAGTGTAAGTATATATATATATTAATCGCTTTTAAATGAAGAATTATTGCATTTAACGGTTGATCAATTTAAGTGTTATTAATAAGTTTGCTGTTTCTTTACAAATGCTTGCATTATTATATAAATATGAGGGATGATTCATATTTTAATTTAATCCAGTGAATAAGTGCATAAAATTAATAACCCCAAATTCCAATCCTGAAATTTTAATTTTGCATTTTGATAAATAATTATAGCTACATATATTTTGGTAATACTTTGGTCCTCAGGACTTCATTTATAAATAATTAAAATGTAAAATTAAAAATATTACGTAATTATGCTAAATAAAAGAAGTAATAATAAATACTTACATTAGAAAAGTAGAATATTGTAATTTATGATTACGTTATCATTGGTTTAAAAATGATAAAATATCAATACTTTCTATAAAATATATGTATATTAATTAATCTATTTTTTTCTATGAATAACAAAAAGTGGTTATATTCGTATTTGAGTGAACAGATTTCATTATTGTATTATTAATTTTTGCTTTAACCAAAACACAGCAAGATTTTAGCTGACATAAGGATTCTGAAAATCAATAAATACTGATTGAGAGGTAATTTCTGTCTCATCATTAGTATAATAGCTTCATCTTGCACGGTATTTTTTTGAAACTTTTAATTGTTGTTATTTTTTATTAGCTTCTACACATATACATTTTAAGTAGTTACGTTATTGTTAGTTTTGTGTCAGATTTTATCCACTGCAGTGCTATTAACCTGTTTTCAGTCGATCAGATTAGTTTACTTATCCGAGTGTATCCTCAATATTAGGTAATAATTATTTTAATATAGGTAATAACATGTATCTAATTTGTGCTTGGCGTCCATCGGAGAGTGCCGTTTATTAGAATGGAAGCGTTTAATCAGATTAAAAAAATTGTGGTGCTTTAAAGTTTAGGAAATCTTATATAACTCGGCAGATTAAGATTATATATTCCATTAATTATTACAGTATGTAGGTACCTACCCAGATTTTCAATAAAAACGTAGAGTGAATTTTCTGGGGAGCGTTTATATATATGAGAGAAACTATTAAATGTTTCAGGTTGAATCTTTCTCAATTATAAAAAACATTTTACAAATTAATTACGAAACACCCTACATATAACTATATTTTGGAAATTCTTAAACATGATTCAAAGCATGATAGATATTACCGTATACTTTTTAGTTAAAAAGGGTAAACAAGCTAAATTTCGAAGCACTTTCCTTGATGCTTCGAAATAAGTTCTGAATATTTATTGATAAATAAACTAATCTGATTGATTGTTAGTATTCCCTTTTAGCTACTGGGTGATCGAAAAAAAAGAGTAATGATGTTAGCAAGACGTGTAATTATCTGGAAAAGGGATTATAGACTTTCCCAACAGCAAATGGCGGATCATTTTGAACATGCATTATAACTTTATTAAGTGTATATCCACTGACTGATGTATTATGACTCAACTTTATTATATTACAAATTATAAATAATTTTTATGGAGAATGAATCATCCCTTTTTATGATCACCCTATGGTTAACAGTATTTTTGCTTGTATAGGAATACGTGGTATAATTTAATTAGTTTTTATGCTTTTGATTAATTAGCTAGCGTATAATACAAGCACAGTACAGCGCAGTGATAGTCAATTAAATATTTGTCAATTGAAATACTTAATCTAGGATTTTGTGATGTTTGTTTATTATGTGTATCTTATTTGTTGTGAAATCAATAATATTATAATGTCAATTTTTTTACCTATGTAATATTTTGTTGGTATAAAATGATAATCAATAAATTGTCGTATATGATTATTATTATACCGTTATATACAAAAAAATATTTTTCTAAATAAAAAAATATATATAATATATTTACTCAGTAATAGTAATAGATTGCTACTGAATAAATGTATGAATTTTGAAATATAATTTTAATAGCTTTAATTCCGAAAAATACACATATCTTAATTTATATTAAAAGCTGTGTTTTGCTGTTTCAGGCTAGTACTCACAAATAATTAGATTGTAATATTTCACTTGTTTATATAGGTTTTTAACAGTTTTGAATATGTGAATGTTTATCAAAATAACATATCTAGCTACCTTTACTTACATACATACATGTATTAAGGGATCTTTATGTAATATAAACGAAAAGAAATTAATATATATATTCCTTATATTTATTCTATCTAATTGACTTTGAAAAATTACTTTTAATTAATTGAATACCTAACAAAACATTTGGCAGGATTGGTGAATTAAAAACTAGTTCAAAGCATTAACAAGTATATTTTACTATACTACACATAAAATATAATATTATACTATTCAATATTTTTTACATGGATTGAAATAAAATTATATTTTTAATCCAAGATTATTTCAATTTTAAAACAAAAACGATTGCGTAAGTTTCATGTGCTTTTTAAGAATAAGTACTATTAATAAGATGTATTTTATATATAAACATTTTCGCAGTTTTATATTTAAAAAAATAATTTGCAGCGGAAGAAATTCTCAAAATGAAACAACAAATTCGTGAAAAGAAGCGACGACAGGAGATCAAGAAGCAAGCTGCTTCCAGCAGAATACAGCACTCCTCTACCCTGCCACCGACGGCATCCTAAATGATTTAATGTAATAAGTCGATGTAAAATGAAATATTACAAACTAAGTCGTATGACAAATTGAATGTTATTGCAATGAAATACACGTTTTTATAGTCTTCTTAAATAAATAAAACTTATAAACTTACATTTATTACTGAACATTTTTATTAGTAGTATATTAATATTAAATGTATTTAAATATATTTAAGCAAATGAAAATAATAAAGTAATTAAGATAATACGGACATTTTCGTAGTTCAATGCAAATTAAAAAGACGAAATGAATATTTTAGTAATATGCTAGAAGTACGACTGCTATAATACATTGCTTTTAATAAAAAAATTTTCCATTTATATATTTTGTACCTTTTTTAATATAAATTTGCTTACATCAGTTTTAGATATATATATTATAATCTATTTTTGTTGTTTACATTGATTTCTTAATTTATTTCTTATTGTCTATAATTTCTTACGTAAAGTTTTCACTTTCGTAATCGCTATGAAATAAAATAAAATATTTGGAATTGTTCCTTTTAAAAAATGTTGGCGAGTAAATTGTGTTTATTTATTTATATACTTTTTAAATTTCATATATCCAGATTTTGAAAATGGAAACCACACGGACGTTCAAGTCAAATAATTGGAATACATACTTTGTGACAATAGTTATCATTCATATAACTTTATATTTATGATCTGTATATAATACTCATGATTACGTACTTTAATATTTAAAAGTACTATATTTATGTTTTTAACATCTATGTATTCAACTCATAAAAATAGACTTTGTTTTACCTTTTACTTACAAATGATATAATAAATAATTAAGTCTATTTCTATGATTCAACGGTTTCAGGTCCAAGATCATTCATGATAAATATATATTTTTTAAATATATTTGACGTTATATATAATATTTATTATTTATTTATTTATCCACAATGACATATCAGGTTTTATATATATAAAGTTAAAAATAGCAATGATGGTGTTATCAATTTTACTTTTGAATTATTTTAAACAATTGATTGATTGATTAACTTAAAAAAGGCACACACTATTATTACAAGCTAAGGATGTCTGACAAAAATGGGATGAAGAGATTAGTATAAAATCTTTTGCGGTTGATAATAAAACTTACTATCTTATGAAATGTTTCGCAATAGTGAATGAAATCAACAATAAAAGTGTGGTTTATGTAAATATAGAAGTGTTGTGGAAATTATTTAATATACACAATTTTGCAATTAACTTAAGTGCGCATCAACTTTACACTGAGGGAAAGAAAGAAGATACGAAATTCATTTGGTCTACATTAAAAGAAATCCAGATTATAACAAAAACCTTTTCAGAATTATAAGTTAATAATCTTGTTCAATATTTTGCTAGATCCCACTGGCTTACTATTGGGAGGCATAATTATAGTCAACATTTTTAGCTTTCGAAAATAGGAACATGGACAATATTATGCAATCTGCTGACAATTTAAGGGATTTTCGTTGGAATAATTATATTGGAGGCTATTAAAATAGTGGATTGCAGATTTACTTGGATAACAGTTTACATATATTGTTTCTGTATCATAATTTAAACTCTATATCACCGGCAATATAGGGTCCTTATATACATATATATGCATATTGCAGAATATAAACCAATGATATCATAATGTATTCATAAATAACATTGACCTGGCAACAGGGGGGCGGGGGAAAGCCTACTGTTTTTATTAAAGTAAAATCAACGCCCCTTTAAAGAAATTTGTCGTTATCGTCATCCCAATGTGTATTATATATTATGTACATTGATAAAATATATGATAAAAAATGTTATCAGGTTCACCATAACCAGTTGATTTTACTGCAAAATTAAATGCAACACAGATTATAATCCGGGGAACAGACGACCATGGTTGTTTCAGAAGGTTCACATTCTCTGCTTCAAGCCAGTCCTGAAAAACCAAACTGGCATTGAGGTCGAGTATTTTAATATACTAATTTACGTTTACTTTCCCATCGTAGTAATTGAACCTGGGAATCTAATACATTAAACATATTTAATGGTAAAAATTCAATTATCATTGGGTATTTCACTGACCCACGTATCCTGTAGCATTTCAAAGTAGCTAACGTTTTTTTAGAAAATGTATGCATTGCTTGTTAATAAGTATTATGACCGTCTTGTCAGAAAATATTCGTTTAGTTTAAGTGCCGGTCTGCCTCTGTGCCGTCGGCCCATGCTCTGTGACATTATTTGAGAGGAATGCATTTGTAGTATAATGTCAATACACTATTTTATTGATTAAGCAGTTTCTCTGTGATTTTTCTATGTCTAAAACAGTCAAAAACTCTTGAACACATGCAGTGTAAGTCTCTGTTGACTTCAGCCACCTGGCAAGGGACTGAACACAACGTCAACGACAACACAATAAATTATTTTTTAAAGCATCTTTTAGAATTCTATTAACAAACTAAACCGTTCGGGAATTCCTATTTCTACAGAAATACCTGCGCATGATAACATATAATCCTCTTCTAGTATTTCCTGAACTCTCTGCACATTGGCATTCCTGCTGCTGGTTCTTGGTCTGCCAGCTATTACCCACTTTCCTTACTAAATTTTCACGTCCACCTTCAGAAAACTCTTTTATAATTTTCTGAATTCTTTGAAATCCGACATAAGGGGCCCCTTTACATAAAAACTATTAGTTTGTTAAAAGTATTGCGTTTCACAGGAAAAATAAACTAATAACTACCAGTAGAATTATCAATAAAAAAATAACTCACTGATATATTTTAATTCATTTAGCGGATACAAACAATTTAGAATATCATTTATAGTATAATCGACTTAATGTTTCTGAACCAAATATGTATCTACTAATTTAAGGTTTATTTGTAATATTCTAAAATAATTATATATATCGATACATTTTCTTGAAGTATATTATGACGTATATTCATAATTTGTAGGTATTAAAGAGGTATAGGTATTTGTAGGTAAACGCCTAACATAGGTATGGATATCAAAAGAATTAGAAAAAGACTGGAAGCAGAAATACCTATCTCTCAAGCAGAATACAGGAGTGGAAGATCCACCACAGCGCATGTTCTATAGCACTCAAATTTCTATAAGAAAAAGCAAATCTATCCAAAAACTACAACATAAACATCATGCTCTTAGACATGTCCAAAGCTTTAAATAGTGTCAACGCAGAAGCCTTCTTGAAAAAAACCTACCAAAAACACTACAATCTGACGAAGTCCATCTCATATCTGTATAACTCATAAAGAATGCAAGATTCAAAATCAGATATGGAAAACGTGAAAGTGAAACAACCACAACAAATATAGGAATACCTCAAGGAGATGGCCTCAGTAAAACTTCCCTTCACCTTCTACCTGGCAAAGGCTTTAATCAGCACAACCAACCCAACAGATCATGATCACACATACACAAGGAAAGCAATCACAAATGAACTCAACATAAATCTTCAATATATGCAGATGACCTTACATGCGGATAAACAATACAAAAGAAGGATCTGGTCATATATATAATGAAACAGAAGAAAGATTAGGAAACTACAACCTCATACTAAATGATAGAAAAACAGAAAATCCCTATATTACCAACAAAGATGATAGCTGGAAAAGTGTAAATATCTAGGAAGCAACATATATGTAGATACTGAAAAGGACACGAACAACAGAAATTATCGATAAAAAATGCCTTCAAACAACTAGTAAAAATGCTTTGTAGTAAGAAGATCGACCTCAATACCAGAATTAGACTTTTCAACTCAATAATCGAAAGCATATCTCTACAATTGCAAAATATGGGCAATAAACAAATGACCATGGAAAAAAATTTACGAATGCCACAGAACCTTCCTCAGAAAAATCCTTAACGTCCATTGGCTCAAAGTGGTGAAAAATGAAAAAGTATATGAAATAACCAAGCAAACACCATGTAGCAAAACCATAAAAAGGAGAAGATGCAACATTTATTCAGACTACCAGGGGAAACACCAGTCAGAGAAGCACTAAATATCATGAGCCAACCCATTCCTGCCAAACCAGAAAGAAAAAAGACAAATTGGTGGGACATCATTCTAAATGATCTAACAGACTTGAAAATTAATGGAGGCTTTCAAGAAATCATAGAAACAGCCAAAGACAAAAACTACTGGACTCAAAGTGTGAGAAACTTGTAACTAGATGTGTCGTGTTTTAATTAAACGAAATGGTGCTTTTGAAGAAGAATAAGATGAGTAAAAGAAAAAAAGTGAAAACATTTACAATAAAAAGTCTTTTTGCGTTAACAAAATTTGTTCTTCCTATAGAAAGGTTACATTAATATATTTAGATTATTTCTAATTTATAGTTTTAGTAAAAATATGAAGAATATTATTGTTTAAGTGAATTAAATTAATAAATATTTGACTTTCTGTTTTGGTCTTTTATATCTTTCTTTCTTTACCGCTTTTATTGGTACTTTTCTTCTTGTATATTTTTAATCTAGTATTCTTTAAAGGTACGTATTGAAGTCATTTTATATTTTGAATTAGTGCTCTATGGTTTTCCTACTTAAGGGACTTTTGTATTATTTTAAAATTTAACCTTTTAACGACGGTATTGCAATCTTGAAAAGTTTACCTGCCCAACTTGGGCAGGTAAACTTTCCATTGGCGGCCAATGGGCCTTAATATAAAATTTGAAATCGAATTTTGTAAGTTAGTGTATTTTTATTGGTTATTGATATTTAGTAGTCATCCTGCATTC
>JAYRBW010133579.1:0-38039 GCA_036023295.1 Invenusta paracnida
TTAGAGTGATGGAACTAATTAATTTTCATGTTTAGTTATCCTATACATCGTTAAAAGGTTTTGTAATTGCACAAATATGGCTAATTAGTATTTTTATGTAAAATTTTCATAATAATCGAAAAAATATAAACATTTATAGGGGGTGGCGTTTTTACTTGTTGGGGTTTTATGTGGTTTTATATGTTAGACTTGTTCTTTCCATATATTTTACTTAAAAAAACGCAGGTGGATTATATGTATGTTATTCAATATATTATAATGCTTCTCATTTTCTGTCTCCAACTTTGGAACTTGATAATATTCTACAATTTTCTAAGTGTAGGTGTATATATTATATATATATATTCTTCATAATTACGTTTTTTTTATTTTATTCATGGTTTTTTAATACTAATACATACATATATTCCTTCAAAAAGGATAATAAGAACACTTTAAAAAATTAAATGATTAAATCCATAAAGATATTTTAAAAATAATATTATTTCAATTTTGTTTTGAATGTAATCTTTTTTAGCTTCTAAACTAAGTTAAAATGTGTTTTTATAAAATAGATTATTTGCCATTATCGTTTATTCCTTAAATAAATATTTGTTATTTTGCTTTCTATTCTAACTTGTTAGGCGGAATCCGATGTAGCTGCTCTCACACGGCGCATCAGATTGCTGGAAGATGATTTGGAGCAAACTGAAACTCGCTTCCAGGAAGCCAGTCAGAAACTAGAGGAGGCCAGCAAAGCTGCTGATGAGAGTGAACGGTAAGTTGGTCAATATAAATAGCACTTATTTTTTATACTCATTTGTATTTTCTGATTTCGAATATTCTGATAATTTGGAATAACAACGTATCATTATAACTGAATAATAGAATGGCTTTATTTTTTGCTACTTGTATTCCCTAAATTAAATATTTAGAATTCCAACAATCAATGTATTATAATTGAAGTTTTATATGTATAACGTATTATTGAAAAATATATGTTATAACCTGGATTCCTAATGCTACTTCAATCTTCAAAATAACTCATTTTCTTCGACATCTATAAAAAATATATATGGTAAATATGTTTCCATTTCGATTTTGTCTTTTATGCCTTATACTTACTATAATTTTGGACATTTTTATTTATTACCGTTTTGGATATCCATATAAAGCGATTTTGTATTAACTTTGGTATCTTTAAAGTTTTTATGCTAGTCGATTGTGTTTGTATAATATATGTATAAGTGATTTATTAAACTGATTGTCTTTGTTTACTGTAAGAGGCATGTTGATGTGGATATTTCATGTTATCTATAACCATAAACACATTTCAGTCAATGATAATCACAAAATGCAATTTTTAAATCTTAAATATAGATTTTATAATACACAGCGTTTCTTATCATTTGATTATTTTAATTATTTTATGCATAGTAGTATGTACGGTAATTTTAATAGTTTCAGTTTTCAAGGTATCTATTGTGACATTTTAAACATTCGTTTTTTGTCTTTTTAAAATTTGTTCGATTGCATTTTTAGTTTATCCAAAGATAATACTTAGTATTGTTATTATAAAACAATTAATCAATAAACATATCGTTTATTTTCACTGATCCTTTTTATATGTGAGGTCACCTGAATTATCTATTTTCGTTGAATAATAGTGAACTATGTTTTTTAATGCACATGGCGATTCTTTGACATTATTACTTACTCTGAAACAAACAGAGAGTACGTAATGTATGGAACAATACTAATATAATATCAGAGTATATTGGTATGTTTGAAGTGGCTCAATCTGCATATCTGTTATAAATGAAATGATATAATATTCACATTTAATATCGTTTGTATATATTTACTGGACAACTCTATGTAGATATATATAATCCATACGAGAATATAATATGATTCTATATTAGACCATTTTCAATGTAATGCAATGTGGCGATAGCTGGTACACAACAGTACATCGTTGCACTCATGTCACGATGTGAACAAGTCATTTAATCGAACAAATAGTATTGTTTCCTTTGCGGAGTGCCCCCTCCCGCTTTTGGTATAATGTGTGAAACAGAAGTCTTCAAAATGTTATTTCACGTTCAGCTACATAACATCAACTATACAATATGTGTAGTGTCTGTATACTTACTACTATATTAATGAAACCTTCGTCATGCTATGCATCCCCATGTTCCATATTATATTCACTATTATCTATAGCAGCAAAGTGATACATACATACCGTATTGTAGAGGTAGTGTCATAATATTGTTACATTACAAAGGGACGCACATTTATAATATACAGGCGCATTATATTGATTTGCAAGCTAGAACAATGACTAACCAGCCACGAAGAATGTAAGGTTTTCAGTGTTAATAATATTCACAATGTAAAATAGCCAGTCGTCTATAGGTAGTGTTGCGTCATTTAGTTCAAAGTAGAGTCTGTTGTCTATGCAGTGTTGGCTAGCGTCTCTCGATCTATTAGAACGCTTCATAATAAATTCTATTATGTGTAGTTTACCAAGTCTATAATGTCTATACTTGTTTCAATGACAAACAGTCACAGTGTATTATCGACCCGCTTATGTCTATTTGTACAATAGATTTTTGACTTCAGTAATTAACTTCCATATTCGTAATTTCTATACTCGAGCATACAAAATCGGATGTGAATGTCTTGATTCTTACCTGCAATGAACTACAATCCACAAATTTTTATATATCTGGGGACAACTATAAATGATATATTTACCTTTTGTAACTACCACATTAATATTTTTAGTTTATCGCGAAAGTTCCAATTTTTATGTGCGTGATAGTTATTTCTCTTTTTATCATCGTTAAATATTAATGCGAAATTAGAAGAACTTTGTAAGATGAAACTATTTAACAAAATCAGATTATTTTTTGTTGTTTATCAGTAAATTACTTTTGTATTACCTTTTTACATTGTTAATTCTAGGTTGCTGTGTGAATTATGTTTCAAAATGAATAATTATATAGCCATATGGAAATTCTTTAATAAATATTTTGCATAATACTTTATTGTTTCGATTTTAGACATTTTTATAAAGCCCTTAGATTCAATTTTGTCGGTTTAAAAGTCTAATCTAATAAATCCTCTTTTCTGTGGGCTGTATTGTTAATAAAGCCATAAATATTATTTTTCATCTATTTTATTTGCCAGTTAAAGCATTACTTTTTTCTAGGTGCATTTGCTCCTAATATAATTATTCTATTGTACTATGTTTTCCATGGTTTTACTATTATTTATAATTATTTTTATTGAAACTTCATATTGAATAATGATATGACTCCAGTAACTTGCATGACATTAACACCCCCCCATCCACCCCCGCATGTGACATCTGCTTCTGTCTGCCCACCACAACCACTCAAACATCCTCTGTCTACTACCTATTCAATCATTAACTAATCGATCAGAGCACGTAAAGTGCTTGAGAACAGGCGTAATGCAGACGATGACCGCATCGATCAATTAGAAACGTTAGTGAAGGATTCCACACAAGCCGCACATTCCGCTGACAAGAAATACGATGAGGTAAGATCTCTTCATCACTTCGACTTCAATTTCGAAGAATCCTGATTTTATTGCCCATATATTTAAAAAAACCCGCTGGATCGTGCGATTAATAATTATTGTCTCGATTTAAACATTACATTTAGTTAATAAATTTAAAAAAAACCGTTAAATTTATACTTAAACGATATTTGTATATCGTATATACATCATATGATACAAAGTTTACCGTTTTTTTTTAATTTTATTATCTTACATCTTATTAGCTCCATATATCTACTATAAAGTAGCAATAGTAAAATATTCACTTTTCAATCTAATACATTGCTTAGAAAATAGGAGGCTCTAGTATATTTCATTTTAAAACGGTTTTATTTTATAGTTTTAGGATTTTTTATATGTTTTATAAAAGTTATAATAGGTAGTTTAAAGGTGTCAACCGCATGCAGCACTCAAGGATTCTATCATTGAACAGTCATTCCAATTCTTATCCAACCTGACTTTGAAGCATGTTATTACTAATCACATTCATTCAAACACATCATTACTGACAAAAAACGCTTACATTCTCCCACCAGTTCATCAATTTCGAATGCTACCTATGACTGATCTCCTACTCACAATGTGTAGTTTGATCACACGTTTCATACTATAATTTTAATGGTTATATGTGTGTGTAGCGCTCGCAAGGTCCTCGAGACGCGGTCAATTTCTGACGACGAACGTCTCAACTCTTTGGAAGAACAACTGAAAGAGGCCAAGTATATTGCTGAAGATGCTGATCGAAAATATGACGAGGTGACTCTTTTATTACATTTTATAGTGGATGCTGACAGTCTTAACACCGCCTGAAATTTGTTCATATTTATGCATGCTGTTTGACTACAGTGATCTCTTCGTAGTTTTTGTGTCAAACTATTTCGTTACATTGTCAACTTAATTTGACTTTAAACAGTATTATTTTCCATTATTTTAGTTATTGGTTGTAAAAATGAAAACACATTTACTTGTATAATTAAGAAAAGTAGAAATATAAAGTGGTGGCTTTTTGCTCCTATTGTAAATTACTAACAGTACTGGGACAGTTGGACAGCGCGCTGTTTCGACCTTGTTGGGTCTCTTCAGAAGCCAACACCCCTCGTATAATGCTTTATAATAAATACAGCATACCACAAATTTATTGAAAATGTGTCTTAAAAGACCACATTTACATTTCTATTATACATTTGCAAAAAATTGGTGGTGTGCTGCTATTATATTTCACAGCATTACGAGGGGTGTGGGCTACTGAAGAGACCCAGCAAGGTCGAAACAGCGCACTGTTCATCTATCTCCGTACGGCTAGTAATTTACAATAGTTGTATGAAACCACCACTTTATATTTTTATTTCTCTATCACATACTTAAATGCCTAAATTTATTTAAGATTATTTAATTTATTTAAGTCTAATTTTGTCATGTTCGATTTTTTTTAATTAATTTTTGATGAAGCATGAAAAAATTGTTAAATTTAAAATAGAATGAAATAATGGCATTTTACATGTGTAATATTAAGAATGCTACCTTGCCCTTATTAAAATACAAAATTTTGTATTTTATATACATATTTTAGACGCCATTTCTTCAAAATTAATTATTATTCAAATTACTGTAAAGTTTATCTAAAAAAAACTATGCAGATGAATAAAACAAATATATTTTACAAACAAGTTTACTTTTAGTTTAAATATTAAAAAATGCTTCAAAAGTGAATTACAAGAAATACAGGCAAATTCTTTCTTTTCATATCATCAATGTTATCTGTTGATTTTTATTTTTAAAATAAACCTTTTTAAATGTTAGACATCTGTTAAATTACCAATATAACAAATTCAGCATCATTTTCTTACAGTCCTGTTAACAGACTTTTGCGATTCATTCATTTTCATTCGTTGCTTTGTCTATACCGACCATTCACTGTACATACACATTGTCTATATGTACTCATACATATTAAAAGTACCTTCTTACATCCACATTATTATCCGGTCAGGCGGCTCGAAAGCTTGCCATCACTGAAGTTGACCTTGAACGAGCTGAATCTCGACTTGAAGCCGCGGAAAGGTCGGTCAGCCTGCTGGGTTTTTTCTGTCAAAATGCTTGTCGGTCTTGACACCTTTAACTTTTGATATAATCACAAAGACTAGCTTGAAGAATGTTTAGTCAGTTTTCTTAATTTTTTTTCGAAGGAAATGCTTGTGTTTGTCCCCAAACTTTCACCCACTCTTGCATTTTTATCTTCCAACCCCCGTTTGACTTGATATGTTTATCTAGATATCTAAGAAACTAACCATTGTTGAAAGTGATTTGGAAAAGGCAGAAGAAAAAGCGCAGACATCTGAAACGTAAGTTTCTAGTGATTGTAAGAAGTTTATGACTTTATCGAAAGATAAGTAAATTTACTATTTTTAATATTTACCATTTATCAATTCATACACGTGAATTAATAGTATATATCTATGTTTAATACGAAAATAATCTATTTCACTGAACGAAGACAATTTGGTGATGTCATTAAAAATTCACTTAAATTGTTCATTAAATGATATAGTTAATTTTTATCATTATTTGTTTACTGTATAAAGTGGTGACGATGAGCTAACACAAACATCTAATTTGTGATTTATTTCATCCTCGCTACAATAATATATTGTGGAAACTGGAGTTAATATTTGGATTTTTGTGAATTCATATTATCAAAGCCACATTATGTGAAGTGAAGAATATTAATAAAGTCATAATAATTAGTTAGCAATTATATTCTTTAATTAAATTACTTTCTAGAAGTTAATTTTTCCAATTAAACCGTTATTAATAGTTGATGTTTTTTAATAAACGAATGTACATTATAATACTGTATTTTAGCTATTGTAATACTTTATCTGTATTTAAATTTCTCAATTGTCGAAAATCATTTTTAGCTAAAATAAATCACAGGTCTTCAAACAATAATATTTATAAATATTGTTACTAATTTTAGAAATAGCATGTATTTTTAGAAATCTTGTTTCCTACAATCGCATTGCATTTAACATGCTCATGACAATAACCCGGTCCCTTCAATTGTGTGCATTTTTTTTAAATCTGTTTGCTATAGGAAGAGTAAACAATTGGCGGATGAATTGCATGTAATATCTAACAATTTGAAGTCTCTTGAATTTAACGAGGAAAAGGTATGCCATACTAATATCTCTCAGCTTACCTGTACATTATTATTTCCCGCTCGTTCGCTTGACCTGTTTTCCGACTGTTATTTTGCCTTGATTGAATGTGGGCAAATGGACTTGTGTCTTACCAACTAGTGCGTATTCACTTTTGAAGTTTGCTTCTGCATTTGTTTTAAAACGTTTGATACAGTTTGGCATGATCCATACGATGGTATTACTGCAGATACTAACTAACATTTAAGAAAGAATGGAACATTATGAGTTTGGTTGGATTGTTGACCTCTGTGTATTCCAGCAAGGTGACAGAGCTGGAAGAGGAACTGCGAATTGTCGGCAACAATATGAAATCCCTCGAAATTTCGGAACAGGAGGTAATTGCAATGGCCATAATATGACACCTTATGAGTTAGCTCTCTTTTTCTCTTTACATTCGACTTATTTTGATAATATTGACCTCAGAGTAGTAGGTACTTTACCAGCTTTTAGTATTCAAATTGACTTTAAAGTATTAAACGATATTAGAGTATCTAGGAATAATAAGGTTTGCGATGCATTATGTTGTCTTTATGATATTCATTCTTACATAATATATGCATAATAAATTATTGTGAAATACCCTAGGAGTAGACATATATATATTATTTTCAATTGTAAACTATTATTTAGGTTATTTTAATGTAGGCTAGACTTGAGCTCTAACTACAGTAGTTAAGTTCTAAAATAATCATTCTATGCATTGATTTAGCTAGTAATACATAGTCTATTTAAATTCATTTCATCTATAATAATATTTAATAAGAAAATAAATATTAATATTACAAGCCTTCACAATAGTTTATTGAGTTACAGTTTTATAATACATTGCTCACAATCTGACATTATTAGGCCGCTCAACGGGAAGAGAGTTATGAGGAGACTATTCGCGACTTGACCGAGCAACTCAAAGCTGTAAGCCGTTTGTTAGCATGAATTCCCATCTACTCCCCCTCTCCTTGTTCGCATGATAAAGAAGTATATTGGTTTGAAATTTTTAATACTAAATTATTTTACGTGATCTTTTTTCCGGGGCTGAATGAGCTTGTATCATACGATATTATGGTGACTAAATGAGGTTTCTATCAATCACTCAAAAATATAGACAGCGTCAATAAGGGAATCACTTCAGATTCATTGATGCTTGCGTCCTTTTAGCTGTCTGATATTTTCTTCCTTCTTTTGATTGAAGTGCAAAAAATATGAAGAATTCGGTTCTGGATCTATTGTTCTTTCTAGTCCGCTTATACTCTGTCTTCGAAGATGCCTAATCGTGGATTATGCCTATGCTGATTCAAGCCAATAAAGAAGTGTTTCAGTCAAATAGTCTGTCGACAGGTCTTGTGAACGAGAGGTTTGGCTTTTATGGCCCAACTTCTCTCAAAGCATAGTCACTGTTGACGCCTTTTCTTTCATTTTGGAATTTAGGCTTCGAAGCGTGAAGGCAATTATGATGTTCAGATGGCCGATTTGGCCGCACAATTGAAGGAAGTAAGTTTACTTTTCATCATTTGTACATAGTTTTGTGGGAATCATTTTTTAATATTGTCAACAGAAACTTGCTTACTTGTATTGTTAATGTATTCTTGTACTTATATGATTAGTTGCATATGCCACTTTAATATTGATGTTCCATTATTTAAGTATTGAGCAAATGTCATGAAAAATTTATATTGTATAATATTTAGCAGGGTGGCCATATACACGGGTAATATACTCTAATATTGTATATTTAAAAAAATATGCTTGAATTATACTTATAATTTGATTAAAATACGGATTTTTTATATGGGGATTTTTTATACTAAAATTTCATGATTTTGCTTGAACATTTTCACGCTAAGCGCGGTTTATTACTATGTACATCATTTATTTTATTCACAAAGTTATCTATTTTCTTCTTCAGTTTTGTTTACTTCCAAAATTGTTACCATTTAATTTTTTAAATATACGGGAAATGTTTTTTATAAATCATGTGGCCACCCTGATTTAGAGTGTTTTTTTTAATATTGCAATAATTTATCCACAGTAAGGCATGCTACTTATATTTTTTTAGTTTCAATTAAATTCGTAATGATTTTAACTTATCAAAGTATTGTCAATTATTACGTTTTGTGTAACAAGAAACACCAATACTCTTCTTCTAATCACGCTATTTATTATATTATTTATTGTAGTTTATAATTAGTTGATTTCTTAGTCACTAACTATTTTAATTATGTGTATATTGTAATATGAAAAAAATATACAGATAACATAAAATAGTTACTTAAGAAATTTACTCTTTGATTTTTATTAACTATTATTGTTAACATCAATACAGTGCTTTATGTGTACATTATGATTAATCAATTCTAAATTTGTAAATATCAACTTTTAATTAAATTTGTGATAAAAATAAATATAATTTTGTTCTACTTATAAATGTTTGCAAAATTCTCGTAATATTAGATAGTCTTCAAGAGGAAATAAACTTTTCATTGATACCCTATTTCTAAATGCATCTTTTTCATTTTTAGATATATTTTGTATTTTGATTAAAATTATTTAATAAGGCGCAATATATTTTGTAATATTTGCTTTTCACGGTCAGTTTTTGAACTATTTTTATATTCAAATATGAATAAATTCCTCGTGCAAGAGTGAGCAGTTTTAAAATAGACGTTAATTTCACTTTCATATATATTTTTAATTAATATTTCATATGTTCGGAGTATGTTAACACTTCACCCCAAAACTCTCCCACCCATCTACCTATACACAATACCGTAAACGCTTATGTAGGCTGAGGGAAGGGCCTCGGAAGCCGAACGATGTGTTTCAAAACTCCAAAGCGAGGTGGACCGTCTCGAAGGTACCCTACAACGATTAGATTTACTCGTGTGAATGAAGGCCTGTTCTACTTCCCCTAGTAGCATAATATTGTATTAAATATGTACTACATATTTCTGATCATCAATCGATTAGTCATCATTATTGATTGGCATGCTCCCATTTTCGTTTGGCATATCAAGGATGTTTCGGCATCTCATCTGAATCGCATGGATTTTTTACACTAATGATTAATAATGACAGTCAACCAGTCACAATATTTTTTTCAGTAAGCCTGATCTAGTCTAAAATATTACTCTATTTACTTTTTAAGTAAGCATACACGCTAATAATCTCGTTTTGATTACTAAATTCTGAATGCACAATATTCTAAATTATTCATCCAATTATTACCGATTCGATTGCATGTTTAGGCAGAGCACCGTCTTGAATTCGCTGAAAGTGAGACCAAACGTCGACAAAATGAACTGGAACAAGTGGAAGGTTGGTCACCGGATGAATCAACCATAGCCAATATTATAATAATTTATTGATTGATTAACACATTTGAATCAATTAATCATGTATTTGTTTACATATTAATAGATCATAACACCGCCGTTACTAGTTGCGCATCGCTTGCTCACTATATTTAATTTAATTCATCTAGACGTGATAATTATTAATTAGTCCAACTATTATTAATTATATCCAATCCTATACCCACCAAACCGGTGCTAACAGGTAGTACCATTATCGTATCTATTTACCAGCCTGCACACCTGCTTACATAAATCCCTTTGATTCTGTGGTAAAGAATTGCTATGTATGCTTCATTTCTCTCTATTTTAACCCCACGCGCTTTATTTAGGCGGAGTTTAGAGCTCTTTTGGCTGAACGAGAGCTTCAACGAAGAGAAGCGGAATTAATCCGCGTGGAAGGTTTGTTTAATTGACTCCGTTGAGGGGAATATAGCAGCGCTTCTAACTATAAAATTGTATAAATTTTGTCTTATAAATTTAATTAACAGTTTTACTTTTTGATAATTATATATATTTTAAATTAGTTACCTCTAAGCATTCATAATTACCAAGTGGTATTTGTTTATTTTCTATTCTGTATTAAAGTTAATATAAAAATAACTGCTTCAATTTTGTCCCTTTTATAATAAAACCTTTATACTATTTTTGTGTACTTATGTGTACTTACCTTTAATTTTACTATTAATTAATTTTAAATAAAAAAGATAGATTTATATTTTTCTTTTTTTAATCTGCTTAAAATTTATGTTATCTATTTTTTTCAACGGGTTATAGGGTTCCCTATGTTGTCCGTACTATTTGTAAAAAATATACTTTAGTTATAATTGTTAGTTTTTTCACCACATGGATGTTTGTCTTCATATATGATTATAGCTTTCCCTGGATAAAAAATGAAACTAATTATATTAAACTATTGTTATTTTTGTTAATATTTTCTTTCTATATAATGTTCTTTATTAGTTATTTTATTGACACGGACTACCCCAACAACTATCATGCATACATAGCTGAACTTGTATCCTTATATGCTGCAATGTTAATATTACTTGTCTATATTTCATTATCGATAAAGAATTTTTGAAATGAACAATAACTATCAATAAAAACAAATATTAATAATAATTACATGCGCAGTTTTTTATGTGTCATCTATTAGTATTCATACCATCAATCAAAACCAGTTTTATTTAGTTTTCACATCTTAACGATATCTTTATTGTAAATTATATTTATTAAGAATTTTCATTTTTATCAGAAAGACAAGATATCTGTATGCTCAATATAACATTAAACAGTTTTCACTATTGTATTTAAAAAAACAAAATAAGTAATGTACATTGAATATTTTTCAAGAGCATTATGTTCTGTATATATAAATTCTGTCATCTTGAATGAAGTGTTTCACATCGTGTAAGGTATATGGCCGTTTTTTGTTCATGTTTCGGTGTTTTATTTATTATATACCTTTAAATGTTGTCTTGTTTCACTTCATACTCTTTCATGAGAATTAATTTAATGTGAAGTTTTCATTAATTGAGTAATTTATCAAAATATATTTTTCTTTCAAAAACTTAATATCTATTACACGATCAAGATTTGTTGATAGTAAATTACGAATCTAAAAAATAATTGAATACATTCTTGTGCGTAATTCTTATCTGTTATATATGTATATTATTAAATACAATATTGTTAAATGGCGTGCGAAATTTTGACTTGGATTATCTCTTGAACTTGTATATCAAAATCGTAAATTACCCAATAAACCTTATTTAACAGAATAAACTGATAATCAAACTCATGAAATAAAATATATTATTCACATTAATATCTAATTAAAATTAAATTAAATGTCTGTAAATTTGTTTATCTTGTAATTAAGGATTTATTACAAGCACGCCTTTGTCTACTAGTTAATTTTCCTTACAAAACGTTTCATTGCGTGTGGCAATTTGATTTAGATTTATATTGTGAAATTTCATAATTTAATTAATTTTCATCGGAATAATGTAATAATAAGCCTCCTTCATTATAGAATGCTCTATCCAATTAAACTGCTTACAAATCTATTTATCGTGACTGATACTGTAGATTATCTATTACCTTGTCATTTTCCTCGTTGTGAATTTACTTGATTATTAATTTTGCATGGTAATACACCTCGCATGTTTCCTCTCACGTGTTGTTGTGTTAAACTCTGCATGTTTTGCCTCTATTAACCGTAATAATGTATTTCAGAACGCACGGAAGAAGAGAAACAGAAGTATGAGAGTCTGCGAGCCGATATGGACAGCATGTACAATGAATTTCAGGCCATGTAGGCCTCTGCGCATGGTCATCAACACTACTACCCATTTCTTTTGTCCTGTCCTGTCCTGTCCTGCCCTGCCTAGCTGCAACTCACTGCAATTGAAACTTTTTTCTTTTATTTAAAAGAAAATACAATATCTTGTCAAGCCCCATCTCCTGCCCTATCCTATCTTTTCCTGCCCCATGCTCTTTATCTTTAATAAAAGTCATCATAACCTGATTTATCTATATCGTCAACGGATCCAACATAATTAGCCAATGACCCCAAACTTATTATTTATCTCCTTTTTAGTTTAAACCACCCTGTCTTTCCCTCTGCAACCTAACTGTGCCAGCTAATGTCATAATAATTATACTCTAGTGTTTTACAGCTGCAGTCTATATTTAGAGGGATTGAGGAGATATGAGATATTTATGTCCACAAAAATTAGTACCAATATTATTTTTCAACGAATCACGGGCAATACCGTTAATCTTTATTGCTTGCCTCTCCATACAAAAACTCAAAATAATATATTCCTACATACAATATAGTTCACGCTTTTTATGCTCTTTTTTGTTACGCTTTACCAATTTCTTTACTTTGTTTACCTTGTTGATCACATTTTTCAGTGGCTCTAGCTATTTTTCAATTATTTCTACCTTCACCCGATACCCTCTTCTTCTTACCCCTTCCGCAATTCTACTCTTTTTTTATCTGGACTACGACCTCCAATTTAATATACATATTATTATATATTTAAATTGTTTTATCAAAATGTGAATTATGTGCGAACATGACTCCTTCCACCTTTTTCGTTCCATTTCAATTACCACCTGTTTATAGTTGTGTGCTGTGGAGGTTTGCATGCATGTTCTGTATGCTATTAGTGCATTCTACAAATTGTAGACTATAATAATTGATTTGGATATTTAAATAATATTCAAAGAATTTTTATAGCGGCATGTCTTCAACATTCCCCAAACCAATACAACTAATAATTCATGAATAGTTTTATCCTGGTTGCCTGACATCACAACTTTTGACTCTAATTTATTTTATTTTAAACTTGTTTTTAAAATAATATGTAATAGCACGTCATTATTACATACTATTACTATTTTCAATTAGTAAATTTAATAACTATTATCTTGATAATTATTTTGGTTTCTAATAGTGAGAATAACGCTTTAAACAAAACATGCTACTTATTATCTATCATATTATGTAGCATTATCGATAATATTGCAAAGTATTTCAGTGGAATGAAACTTTTAAAACTAACAATTTCACAATATCTATATTCCTTCACTTATATTATGATTATAATTAATGAGTGTACTAGTGATATTCTGTTTCACAATTTGGAATATATAAATTATTTAAAACAATTCTGGGTTTTCTTGAATATTTTTGTAATTTATATGTTTTAGTATATATTGCAATTATCCAAAACTATATTCTTAACAATTCATTTTTTTAAATATAAAATTTACTAATAAAATGCGAAACTATATGTTACACTTTGGTTAATTTAATTATTTTAAATAACAAACTACGAAGTTTCTAGTTTCTATACCATGATTACTTACAAATTTATATATGCTATAATATGAGAATTTATTCATGGGTCTTTGGCAACAAAAAACATTTAGAAATTCGCAAATTATAGTACATATCACTTCTTAGTTAAATTAAATTAAACAAAAGTATGTAATGTGCGTTATTCTAAATATTCCATCGAGCTATAAAGCATTGGTTTACTACCCCAATAGTTGGTATTTTAAATTATTGCGTTCGAGCTTTTTTAATTTAAAATATTTTCAAGTTATGTTTCAATCTTTTTAAAACTTGATTTCAGATTTTTCTGAGTAACAAATGTGTATATCTGTTAACATGTATAAGTCACTTATAATCAGTTTTTAACCACTCAAATTATCTTGTATCAATATTTTGTAATACATTAAACAAATTCATAATAATTGATTAGTATATAACTTAAATTTATTTACGTACTATCGGTTAAAGTGTACCTACTGATTTTCCATGCTATGATAAGTGACATATTAACAAACTTTTAAAATCATTTTTAAAACAGAAATATTCTTGTGTACATACATATTTTGACAGATTGTCATATTGCAAGACCAATATTACATCTAGACCAACTATCAATTTAAAGATATATTTAATTCAATAATTTCTTATTGAAATCAGAAATTATTATTATTTTTATATATAAATGAATGTAGGATAAATCTCTTACCACCTAGATAATGATGTTTTACTTGTGAAAAATAAATATTTCGTAACTTCAATTTTGTATTAATAGCAATTTTGTATTTTTGTAGCAATAGATATTTTTCCATGAATAGGTAGTTAAATCAATTGTTAGGATATAAAAAATTACACATTTCCATAGTACAATTACGTGTTATCTTCAAATATTTTGTTTCAAAACAGTTCTTTTCTTTAACTGGCTGTTATCGCTATATTATTATTATTTTTTAATTCATTGTGATTTTGACAATTACACTAAGTTCTGCAATTTAGACATTACATTTTATGTAAGCATTATTTATATCGACATTTTTGACGTGGTAGATTGAATAATTTGATTAAATATACGTTAATAGGATCTTAAACAAACTATTTATATTTATAATTAAACACTTGACAACATGAATCAAGGAGAAATTTAATCAAATAACTACGGTCATACAGTGCATATAATACTTAAATGAAAGTAAAAATTTTAACCAACTTCAATCTAATGATTAATTTCGAAGATGATGCTTCAGAAGTATCATGAATTTTATTATTCTTATAGAATGATTGGTTAGCCAACATATAAAGAATACATGAAATTTTAATTTGTTTGCTTGAACATGAGAAGATGTTTTGATTTTTCGTGTCATATATACTATACATATTTCATCATATATAGAATTTATCAAATTATGCAGGATCACTACTGCTATTGCTGCAGAGAATATCATGTCATAATATAACGAATTTCTTAGATTAAGTGTCGCCCTCAAAATTTTATTTACCATAATTTTACTTTATTATTACACAACATATTACAAATAAATACGGTACAAAATTGAATATCAAGGTGAAATATTAAAGTTTTTAATATCCACTCATCGATCCAATTCTGAACGCTCACGTCTTATGAATACTTAAAGATACAAATAAGTAAAATGTATTGCGCTATCCACATGTTCTCACCATAGATTATTGGTATACAAATGTTCATATCTATTGATTTTTGTATATATCCAGTTTAAATACTACTATTTTACTACAATAAAGGATTTGTGAACTATAGAGCTTTAAAAATAATATCTGAAATAATTAATTTGTATTAGACCTGTTTTAAGTATGAATGTATCTAGTTATGTTTTTGTATCTTATTTAATATTTCTTAAATCTTTGTATTTGATCTAGGTACATATTTGTAGTGCTATTTATTTGCTACCCGCTTTAACAGAATTTATTGAACAACAAATGATTTATTTGTAGTCGACAATTTACTACGTTATGAATGAGAAATCAAGTGTTGTATTATTACTCTGTGGTTCTTGCTAATTAAATAGAAGCGTTATAATTAAAGCCTACTTACTACTACAGTGAAATAAACGTCGCACTACAAAAAAATGTGTGGTGCAAGAATGACAATTTCAGTGTTAATCGAAGAAATTATTTACTATCTTTTAAAAGCTGTAGGTAATAATAATATATATGTAGATATTTAAATAATGTGGCATCTACTGCACTGCTTGTTCTGCATTGTATGTATTATCTACTTATATATTAACATAAAATTATTCTCCAAAGTGATACAAAGGAGCTAGTAAACCCTTTACTATTTTTGTTAAATTCTGTTAATATAATCAATAACATTTTTATTGGAAACTAAGTCATCTTGTTTGAATATGATATTTCTTATTTAAATATTGAAGTAAATATTAACTGATACATATTAAGTTTTAAATTAATAAAATATTAAAAACAAAACTCGGTTATGAAAACGTGGTTTTTAAAATTTGAACCTATAAATAATTAACATAATAATATTACTTTCTTAAGATTCTGTATTTAAGAAGCAAATAACGTTGCCTATTTTATTGTACAATTTTCACCTTAAAATATTTCTAGACGATCTTCTTGCCGAGAAAGAAAAGTACAAGGCACTCAGCGAGGAACTCGATCAAACCTTCGCAGAACTCACCGGATATTAAGGCAACAAAAAGATCCTTTCATCACTGCGATCTTGATCATACCTCGTATAATAATATACACTCTTATACTACATGCAATGCGCAGTTCACTATCAGAAGTTTGTTTTCCTTCAATATTATCAGCACTCCTTTAGTGTTTCTTTTCTGTTTCGCCATGTCCATATCCCTTACCATCTTTCTTTTAGTGAATAATCAATTCTAAAATATATCGTTTTAGATGCATAATTAAACGTGGTTTTGTTCTATATGATAAAACAGATTCATTGTTAGAGAGTTCCTGCTACACTCATCTAGAGGCTGTTTTTATCCATTATTTATTAATTTATTTAATATATTAGTCACTTTTAATCCCAAATAAAAAGATAAACTTTAAATGTTTTTTTTTATTTTTATCTAGTACAAATACAGTTCTATGTCATATTATTATTATCTATTATAGCTTAATTAAATAATATTCTATTTTTTGTAGATTTGATCTACGTACAAATTTAGTTCTATTAAAGCTACTACTCAAAAGTAGTACAACACATTAATGCTATATTTCTATGAAGCTGTGAAGTATGTACTTATTACTATATTATTATAGCCATAGAAATAATAGTTTGTTTTAGCTTCGCTTACCCGTAGAGAAAGCTACGGGAAAGCTACTTTCCCGCTCTTTCGTAAGAGAGAGCGTGGTCAATCTATTTCTTGATTAACTATAGCCTAATAAGATTCCATTTTTGGTAGCTTTTAAACTATGTTGAATTGTCTACAATAAATAATTCAATCAATTTTTGTAGATTTTAAACTATATTGAATTGTCCACATTATGAGAGAGTACTAAAAAGATCATTTATATATAATATTTACAAAATATCTTTTCCAACAAATAATAAAGATAAATATTATCTTAAAAAGTTATATTAAATAGTATCTGTATATAAATACAGATCTTAAAGCCCATAATATAAAGCCTTAATATCGAATATTAATATAATTCAGAAAACGAAAAAAAAACAGTCATTATTGACAAAAAGTTGAATTGCTCATTAAACAAATGTTACAGTATGCAAATATAAAGACATGAAAAAACAAGTAAATTTCTCAAGTTAAGTCAATTAGGATTCTCAGGACAGTATAATTGAGTGATATTGCACAATTTGCATTTTTTCATGACTGTCCAGTATAATCAGAAGTACACATGACTAAGATTATGATGCCGTATCTCCTATCGTGTTGCCGTTAGCAGTGATATTGAAGCCATTTACATTCTTACTTTGCCATCGCCAGAGATCTTCACACATCTCCTGTGAGGTAGACAAGAGATAATACTGATAAATAGAAGCTATGAATGTAAAAATAATAGTCACGAATTAGAATTCCATGTTTATTTACTTTTTTTAAATACGATACTTGTATTAAGTAGAAGTAGAAGTCTCAAGTTCAAATATGTATATGATCATAGGATATATATAAATAGATTAAAACTTTTAAACAAATAGTTGATTGTACTATGTACACAAATTTTTACGGATTTTAGCCACCATGTAAGACACTGTATAAACTGTTGAGTACTTGCACGTCAAATACCTTGAAGAAATACTTGCGAATGCCTTGGGAGAAATTTAAATCTGATATGAAAGTTAAAAATATTTATGAGTGAAAAATATATGTTCAAATTATACGAATTGCTACGTTAAAACTCTAAACAATCATAGTTACGTGCACAACAACGTAAAAAAAATAGTAGCAATCTGGACTGTTTAAATCTATAATACATATAAGCACGAAAAGTTATTTAAGAAATTTTGCCTACAATTGACTGATGTGGAAATTTTCCTATTGAACATTAAAAGTGAACGTTAAAATCGATTGTAATCTTCTGCCTACAGTTTGGAAAATCCAAATTATTTATAGCTTTTTGATTGGTTGAAACATAAAATTCAAAATATTTATGGAAGCAAGAAGAATTTACTCTAAAGTAAAAGCAAGTTTTTATTCATATGAAAAAAAAGTAAGTTCTTCAGAAGATGATCTTGCTTAGTGTAAATACTTCTTGCTTCTTACTCTTTTTTATTCATCCCGCCCACTATCTCTCGGGCCATTATAAACAGTGAAATAGTTTACTAAAAAATACTGATGGTTAAATATATTCAAGCATTTAAATCAATAATTACTATCCAACTAAAAGATTGCATTTAAACTGTTAAAATGTTCTTATGGAAATTGTTTTAATATCCTAATAAATAAAATATTTTTATAATATAATAATTGTGTTGGTTTAATCAATATACTACAAATAAAGCCAAGACAATAATAATTTATAACTAATGAAGTAATCAAAATTATGTTTGTCAAAATTTTCAGATTTTTAATACTTAAATACTTTTAAATGTAACATATAGCTAGAAAAAAGGATAAACCTCAAATATTATTGCTGACTGTTTAATAATTTAAAAGTTATAGGCCTCCAAAATTTGATTAAAAATTGATACTTTTACATTTTCGTATTTTTCGCTTTTTTGAAAACTTATATTCATTGTCTAACATTCATGAACACAAAAGTTATATATTCTTTCAAATGTTAAAGTACCAATTTATACATTGAAATAATTCAAAACATGTTGTTATAAGTTAGTTACAGAATAATCATTATCAAAATCTTGAAAATTTGCAAATTTATAAAATCAATGCTAATATTGGTAAATCTATCAAGGTTTTCTAACACCTAAGAACACTCTTATTTTGATAGCAGTTTGCTTGTTAATACATATATTTTAATTTTAATAAATCAGTTTGATGTTCTTAGGTATTAGAAGAATTAAAAAAAAGTAAAAATACCAAGTTTACACAGATAATTATTTTCTAATACTTAATAGAATTAATGAATTGGTGTGCTCACTGCAGCATTCTAGTTATAAAATAAAATAAGAAGTCAGGAGCTCTTGCTGCTATTATTGATGTATATTGCGAGCTTTCGGCGAGCTACGTTAATGTAAAACATTTTTATATATTTCAAAATCATTCATACTGGTAGATGTACATAAATATGAACAATTTTTTTTAATTTTGCGATCCTATAATCTTTAAAAATAGGTTACATACAAATAGTGAACAATTCACTGGTCATGCCCAAATTGATAATATAGAAAGAAGAAAAATGTACTTCTAAAAATGCAATAAACTTTAGTTAGGTATTAAATATTACAATATAGTAAGATATTTCGATATTTTTTCTGTTAAAATTTGTCAAATAATAAGGGAAGTTATATTCCCAAGTTAGTGAATTATTAGAATTTAAAACTATATCAATATACAACTACGTAAAACTTCGGTTTTGTGGAAACTAAAATCTAGCTAAATGAAAAATATTTATGTTATGCATATATATAAATTTGTATAAATATGTATGTAAGTCGATAAATATACACTAACGTAAAATGCAAAACAGCTTTACTCAATTTTGCTAAATTCACATTAATTATGTTAATTACATTTTTTTATTAAAAAAACACCAACTAGATCGATAGATAACATCCCTTCCTTACAGGGCTTAGAAAATCAAATTTTATTTCAGTTCGGCTAGTATTCTAAATGGAATAATGCAAAATATAAATTAAACAAATGTGAAATAAATCTAAAGTTTTAAAATTATAATCCAATGTCTGTAAACCAATCAGTATTCTTCAAATAAAAATATTCAATATCAATTAATATTTAAATGTTAATTAAATATATTTTGGGTATACTACATACTATATTCCTACTTAGGCTTTAATAGTAATTGAATTTATAAAGTATATAAATAATATTTAACGGAAATAATGTGATTAGGAAAAGAACATTAATTACAAGTTAAACTATACATAATTTAGAATGTACACAAATATATTGATATATCTATGTACATTTAACCAATTCAATTAAAATTCAACCAATTTTATGCAATAATAATGTTTTTGATAAATGAGTTATTCTAAAATAAGCACGTTAATAATTTTACAGGAAGTTCAATTTTGTTTCGTTCAAGATTTAACCTAATTGAAAGTAGTAATAATCAGCCACAATTAAATTGAAATAACATTTCATAGACAATTTTTTTTGTTTACTCATTAAAATTTTATTAAACAAGCAGTCAGTTTCTTTTATGGCGGGATTGATTTATATATGTAGGTATATCAGAATATGTGTAATGCTTGGGTACAATTATTCTCTTAATTTGATTTTTACTCTCCACGTATAATCTCTCTATAAGCAGGAATCATTTTAATTAGGTTATCTATACGCTTGTGATATTGAGATGTCTGTGTACATGCAAAGATTGAACTAACAATGTAATAATATTACAGAGAAAAATAGAGAGAAAAATGATTTCGAAAAAATAAAATTGTAGAGAAACAGAAGGCGCGATTTACTAACTCTGTCAACGTTAAGCCAGTTTGCACTGAGTAGACGTTTGGATTTCCTAAAAATCGATAACTGAAATGCAGAGTCTATTATAGGAACATAAATTGCCCTCTCTTGCAAGATTCTTTACAAACGAACAAGACAGTCTAGGCTAGGCGTTCGCAATCCATGGAGGCTACTAACACTAACTTAACTATACAGGGAAGGTATCTATAGTAATATCTTTCTCTACCCCAGCGCTAGGTTGCCTATTTTTACCCAGGGATGTTGTGAATGTCATTCTTTCTCTATTGGTGAAAAAGCCTAGGCGAACAGAACAGACAGCGCTGTAGTCTCTGTAAGCTGAAGACTACAGGCTAGAGCGAACGTTGCGTTTGGGGTTGTTAGTCATCAAATTCACGCAGAGCAAAATCTATATTGGGTTATGCCAACAGTCAGAAATACAGTTAGAGTAGTCTGCTCTGATCATCAAAGCTTACATAACACACCATCACTCATATAAAGTAGACCAACATAAACGAAGAGATCGGAGTTGTGAGCGAAACGAGATAGATAGACACAAAGCAAAAACCCTGTGTGTTTCTATTCGATTATCCGTTGAAAATTCATTCATTTCTGTTTTATCCTCCAACTTTGTCAGGCTGACTATCTTAACTGCGGATTGAACTATCCAGGATCATAAAATTATTGTGATAAATTTATTGCAACCGAACAACCACCCAATCTGACTCTTGAGAACAGCGGAACATTGAGGTATTTTTCTCAAGATACGTCGCCACCTCTTTTGCTTCTTTATTTTTACGCCGAATCAGATATAAAATTCGTGTCCTGGATTTGATTTCCTAACAAAACATCTTGCCAATGCGCTCATGCTGTTTGCGTGTTATTTTTGTATAGTTCTTAATGTCTATACTTCTCAATTGTCAATAATGCAACATCTTACTCTTTCTACTAAGTGTTTCTTGATATGAAAGTATATATTGTTATTTGTTGAAATTAGCATAGATAATTTTAGTTGAAATTTACAAATACTTTTAATGTGCATTGTTGTAACTCAAATTTTATGTTGCATCCACTATAGTACAATTTATTGGAAAGCAGCTATAAACACCCAACCATATTAATAATTAAATAGCTTTTTACAATTCTGTTTAACAGCCTACCTCCAGTACTAACCAATTAATAAGCGAATCAAATAGCAGCTAATCAGATTTATAATAATAGCTTATTATAATACTGTACATACTAACTATCAAATACTATTGGCAAACAGTAGGTACTAAAATCTACTAAAAAGTGTTTGTATATGCTAAAGGTAGTACATCGTACATCTGTGTCACTAAATCGGTTCACTGAAAAGGTTTGAGAGTAGACTTGTCTCAACATCACAGCCAGCAACACAATCACCCAATCTATTTATCGACTGTTCTGCAGTTATATTTTAGTTTGATATTCTAAACCAAGGTTCTTGGCGCACTATTCATTACTCAACTACATGGCATGTTGAAAATTTCGAACTTTATTTTATAAGGAGGAACGTCAATGTTTATCGTGGCTACATACACCTTTTAAAGTATCTTTATAAGTCGTTATCAACGCAAGCAAACCCCTCCGCCCATCTAGTCGCTTTTCTCATACGCAACGCAACCATCTTTACACTCAGCCAGTGGAGATACTAGTAGTTATTTACCCTTTCTCTTTCTCGCTCATTACAGCGATACAGTTAACAGCCTGTAATACAACTCGACAGCACTAGTTTAAACAACAAAAACAACTTGTACAACGGTAATGATATATTTTATCAGTTCTCGAAACGAAATGAGTGAAGATTACAGCGGTCGTGTATAGTTGTGTTCTAAATCTTATCTTACAAACAGACAAGATAATACGTCAGAATTATATATTACATTAAGCGATAAATAGAGAGGACCAAACTGACTTTGTAATAAAACATATTACAAAAGCGAGAGATAAGCGAGTAGCCGATCGATAAATCGTGAAGATTCTTACATCCTACGTGCTCAAAAGAAAGACAGAAAGAAAAGAAGACACCGTGTTACGTGAACAATCAGTAAACTTGCCACGCATGCTTGGAGGAGTTACTCATTTCATCACCACAATATCCTGTTATAGTTTACCCCCAAACTGTTTCATAGCTGTTTCTTTATACCTGGTGCTTTTTTGTTGAATCTATCCTCCATCAGTTTTTCTGATCATTATTGTTCTATATTGTAGATAGTTGTTTACTTCTTAAATCAAAGCTGCAATAGTTGCATTTCCTTTGCCATCATCATCCCACCAAATCATTCCAACAGTGTCGTTTTGTGTTGTGCTGCCTATGAAAAACAAAGGTGGACTTTATTCAAATATTATTTTTTGAATATAAATCGTCAAGATGGCTGGACCTACCGATGGTTCATTTCAAGTAAGTTTATTTTACTATTAGTGTGATATTTTCTAACATTTTATTTTACATATATCATCCGCTTAATTTATCTGTAAACATTTTTCTTTTGGTCTAAATCATAAAGTGTTCAGTTTAGGTAATTAATCATATTAAGTATAGGTAACTCTTTTGGATTTATTTAAGGAATACATTATACCCAGATTTACTTAATACGTATATTGAATTATAATTTCTTAATTTATATATTTAATCATTTATATAAAATTCATATAAATTATTTTACGATTGTTTAACTTTCGGACTTAATTTATGGCCTAATACTGAATAAATATGTTTGTTTAATACAAATATACTAATTTTATTTTCACAATAGATCCAATCATATAGCCTAAGTCATTGTATATTTCGGTTATATTACACCGAAACATATTTGAATTACAGAATATTTAGTTAATTATATTACAAATTTACACATACTAGTATATGTAAAAGAAATCAGAAACGTTTTTAGTATTATAAAGTTATAAAGATATTAATTAGTAAATGTCTCTTGAAATGGTTTCGATATTTATGTCAAACAGAATTATATTAATTTTATGTTAATAATATACAACTCATTTTTAATGTATATATTTGAAATACTACTTTTTTCATATAATTTATCCATTATAATTATTGCAAATTAAACATTTTTATTACTTTTATAAGGTGAGTACTGTATCGTAGTTTTATTGCTAATAATAAATTATGTTTCTGTTATATGTATAATAGAAAATAAACACTCGATATGAATCAAGTTAGATAAGATGTTTTGTGAAAATACTATATATAGAGTTAATTTTTACGTCTCACTTTAATTGAATGTTTAATACGGTAATCAATGAATAATTAATGAGTTATGTAAATTTATCCTAAACACATTTTAAAATATATTTCTTTATACATAGGCGTATTACACCACCATCACATTGGGAGTGAGGGGGTCAACAATTTCCGTCAAAAAGTAAAATTTTCCCATAGTTGAAAAAGGGAGGGTGTGGTTATTTTTCTAAACCATGATGTCTAGTGTAAAGTGTAATCGTTAATTTCTTAAGAATATTGATTGCATTAAGGTATGTAATATACATAATATATATATATATATATGTATACTATTAGAGTAAAGTTGACATTTTATTTCAATGTAGATTATAGATTATTATATCTTTATACAATTTTTTAGAGTGTAATAAACATGTTAATAAACATTTTACAATAAGCATGTAACTATAATGTTGGAATTATATACAATAATATGTTATTAAGCAATCTTCTCAGATGAAAGGTTATATATCTCTCTTCTCGATAGTATGTTGATAGACATCAAAATCTATAATTATTGGCATACTTAAATATATATATACAGGGTGTGCCAAAAGTAAGGTTATGTACACTTCAAGAAACCAATATATTTAATACAATTAAACAGTTACACAGATTTATTTAATACAATTAAACAGTTACACACATAACATGAAACTAATATGGGAAACTAACTTTTCAGATTAGATGTGAACCTTCACTGCATATACATGCATCCATACGATCAACAACAGACATACAATGTAACCTTACTTTTGGCACACCCTGTATAGGTTTTTATATAAAATGTTTAAAAGATGTCTAATAGAAGGATACAATAGCAACAGTATCATTTCCACAGACGACGCATTTCATATTATGATTTATATGTGTAATTTTTAATGCCTCTAGTAATAATTTACTCATTATATTTACGATATTTTATAAGAACTTGTAAAAATATTTATCAAATAGTACTATTATAATTTTACTAATAATTTCAAAATGTTTAATGTAATAAAAATCGTCATTTTCACAGGGATATTGACCATGAATAAACTGATTTGTGCTACTATATACCTTATATCTATTAGTGTGAATCACTACTCATCGATTATTATCCAGCAAAAATTAGTCTATTTGATTTATATAGGAAAGATTATTTACCGGTTATCTAGGTGTAATAACATATATTTTAAATCTATGATCTAAATGTTAAAGATATACTTCTGCAATCTTATTTTATTAATGATCAAAAAGCTTTTAAAATATACATTTTCACAGCATTATCCATTAAATAAGCATAAAGAATAATCCTTACTCTATGGCTTTATCCTACCTAGACTATATACTGTAGTATATTCTTTGTCTTTTGATTCAAATAAGATAATCCTCCTTAATTTTAATGTCTATTCACAATATGAAAAAGGACGCTCTGCTAAATTAATTTAGATTGAGAATTTCAAAGTTAAAAATGAGACATCTCTAGGAATATCAGTTCAAACGGAGGTTTAAGTTAAGATGTTATATTACTTTTAAAAGATTATTTAATAAGTAAGACATGCATATATTGTTAAAATATTATCAACCGATGATGATTATTTGTTTAAGAACACAGCGTCGTAAGAGGAAGTTAGCATTTTTTATGCAAACAAAAAATACTACTTGCCAAAACTTATTTCGAAAATGAGCAATGGAAAATATTATCCCGTATATATATGTTGCATAAATGATATACTGATAGCAAAGGGAATATTTCAATTTACTGTACTCTGCTAGAAATATGTTGTTATAACTATATATCGCAGTTGAATTACATCCTTATGTGGAATAGATAATTAGAATATTTTCTCTCATGAAATATTTAGTGTTTTAAACGATAATACAAAGTAATTTTCGACCAGGCACTACTAACAATTCGTTTTCTGATCATTTTAACCGCGTAAATTGCGGGATGTTCAGTAACTATAACCACATTAAATAATAAGTTTAAAAATTAGTGAAATATTTTCATGAAGTCACTTTTGTTGTGCAAAATTGTTTAACGTTTAATTATAAAATGTATAAATTACTTCTCACTTTTCATTGAACGTCTACATTAAATTTAAGACAACAAATTTAACAATTGTACTCAACAAAATTTTCTTTTTAATTCATCATAATATGAAAATTATAATCGCATCATCAATAAAGAAACAAAAAATAGTCTCATAAAAACATTAGAATTTTACACAAAGATATTGTACAAGTACGTACGTGATTCACATAATATTATGCAAAACAAACCGTAAATATTAGAAGACAACAAAATCGTAAGTATAATCAGTATACTACTGACTTTAATGTAAGTAGTGATGTACATAAACTTCAGTATTTTACAATAGTCAAAACAGTGGTAATTGGGATAATTACACTTAAAAGTATAAATATGAGTATACCTACTACATATGTGATATTGTCTTGTTTTTTGTGAATATATACTAAATCTCTATTATGTATGTCATATACACAATTTTAATGAATATATGCGTCTATTAAAAGGAATTCATGGTTCTCAGTACTAATTGTTACTTAATTTTTTGAAAATGTATTAGGCGAAGTCTGGAATTATAATATATACGATAGTAGTTTTACGCAACAAAATTGATATCTGATTGAAGGACTAAGTATGAATTCAATATTTATATAAATTTTCACTGTTGATTTTGCTGTTGGTTGTAAGAAAGGGGAATGTAGTCCTTAATGATACTATATTTTCCCCAATATTTTTAATATCAAGCACACTGCACGCTAACTCAATCTACATATTTTGATACACGGTATAATATCTATACAAACTACACAAGTACATTATAATTAAAGCGGATATGCACACATCGCACTTGTTAACTTCCACTCTTGATAAAATGTCACTTATAAAACAGAAAATAATAAAGAGTATACAATCTCAATCTATGTAGTATAATATGTATATACGAGTCTCAGTGTCTTGTACACACTAAAATTGTAAATAAGAATATGTATAACAGTTTGTGTATGTAAATAGTTGATTCCTTCAATAGGCGGCGAAGATGACCCAAACTTATGTGTATATAGACTGCTTCGAGTTGACGATAAGACGTGATCCGCCTAAGACGTGATCCGCCTAAGGTGTTATCCGCCTTATGTGTCTCAAATTGACTATCATGAGTCGCCAAAGTGGCTATGAAGTATGAATGGATGGATGTAAGGTATTACAAAGCGCTAATCAAACTTGATTATTCACATAGTCAGTGTAATAACAGTAGTTATAATGATAATATTAGAATATCTGCCGTGGTGATAATTGGTTATTATACAGTACCCTATTGAGTAACAATAGTCTAGTAGAGAATATATATTATAATGGAGTAATGCTTGTTTGTCTGTCTGTCTGTCTGTGTAAAAACTACGTTAAGGTAATGGCAAAAATTGATATCTAGACAAACTGAGTTATATAATGAGAAATTGGTGTTAGTAGCACGTAATAATTGTATGTGTACATAAAATGTTGCACCTAATTTAGTATATGGCCGAAATATATGCAGAATACCTCCAGCTCTTTCTATAAACTAAATAATTAATCAATTAATATAAATTGCTACTTGAATCCGACTATTAATTATTATTAAAATCTATTATAAGCTATAAAGAGGCAATGTATGGTACGATGTATGAATGCAATACTTCTATATCCTCTTCAAATCCTTACAAGAAACATTAAAATAAATATAGAACCATATCTTGAACTTTTATCAATTACAATAAATTTACAATTAATTAAGTTACTATTAATAGCTTTAACAGATTTTAACAGATATAATAAATATGTTTTTAAAATATTTATTTGGATTTTTGTATTCTTTGATACTTTAGTATATATATATATATATGTATATATCAGTAATTCGCATATAGGGTAAAACATTATTTCACTGTAATTATGTGATTACTTAAGACAGAATATAATTATATATAAATAAAAGCATCGAATTTGTTTGATCACAACATATTTCATGAAAAAATATCTCAATAAAAAATTTAGAATCGATAAAAATTAAATAATGATTGATTGAACAAATGTGTAAAGATCTACGAAAGATTAAATAACGATTAATTAATCTAGTAACATTTTTGGAACAGTATGTGATTATCAAAAATCAAAATAATTATTGTTATAATGCACCATAAGCCGAGCCTAGGTTAGACACAATAAAACTGCTTTTATTTAAATAAAAAATGGTAAATTACTCCATAGTCAGTGTAAGCTGGAAAACGGTGGTAGTTAGAATTCAAAAGAGGTTAAGTACATTATTCTTATCGCCAAATGATAGTTTAGTAAGTAGTGTTGTGTACAGTAAACAATAATTTAATGATTCAGACGGATTGTAGACAAATCAATAAAAAATACCCCGTCTACCCGTCTTCACTCTTGTAAGTAGTCACGACTACTTTTGACCAACCATTTGATTGGTCAAACGAACAAGGTATTTGCTTGTTTGATCCTGTTATCACGTAACTGTCGATTTGGGGGGACCTCCTTTCGGGCGGACAAGAGGGACACCCTCGGGCACCGGATCACAGATATTGCCTTCTTCACCATGAAGCCAGTAAGTTTTCTGCGTTCCTTTGCCCTGTTTATAGAAATTAAAAGAACATAGAACTGAAGTTGTTAATAATTATTATTTTATGTTTGTATTATAAAACAATAAACTTTCAAATTAGTTATATTCAATATATTAACTGTATACAATAATATATAGTTCTATATAATGAAGATCGCGTTAAAATACTTCAACATATTATATATACAATATGAAACTTATTGAACAATACATATTTTGAATAATATATATAAAAAAGTAAAGCATATTTTGAACCTATCAATACGGATCCATTATATGTCAATCATAATAAGAACACTTTTCGATAAATAGAAAGTATGTCCATATAAAAGTTATATAACTTGACCAAATAATTAATGTTTCTTACCTTCATTTCCACGAGGCCACGTTCTGTCATGATAAACGAACCGAAGTGTGTCAGGACTTCCATCGTTGTGGAGCTCATGTGAATTTTAAGAGCTAAGACATTCAAAAGAAAGAAATTATCAACGTATTATGAAATACGGTTCAGTTGTGACAGTAATTATTCGCATATAATATTAAATAAGAGTATTAGCCAATATATTCCTTAAATGAGTAAAAGTAGTATGTATTATGGTAAAATGATTTTAAATTTGGTAGCACTTACGTAGTCCGTTACTCTCCATTCGGCTGGAAGTGTTTACTGTATCACCAAAGAGGCAATAGCGAGGCATTTTGAGGCCCACGACACCGGCACACACCGAACCTGAAATTAATTATAAACATAAATGTTTACTAACTACACACAAATAAGTTTGAACTATGTAATCACCGAATTATACATTTAAAACATATAAAATAAAGTTACTTTAATACAGTGAACTTGTGTCATTAAAATTTAACAAAACAGCAAATACAAAACTTTTATCCAGACTCATCAAAACAAGGACAACTGCTTTCAATAAACAATTGGAAACACGTATTTTAGATAGAAATTTATTTTTATTTAAAATTCATCTAGGAAATACGCTTTTACTAAAAGAAACGAAGCTTAATGTGCCGCAAAATTACACTTCGAAATACTGAGACAATTATTACTAGAAAGAAAGTTAAAAAACGCGATTGTACTGCGGATATCCAAATAATTTTAGAATGCTTTCATTCAATTATATATCTTTTGAAGTTACACATATAAACAACATGATGATCTACGCAATACACGGTTATCTAAAAGCTTTGTCTAAAAACTGGATTATAAGACAAAAAAACAGAGCATAGTATTAATGATTATAGTATAAGTACAAAACAATAGAAAACTCATTATAAAAGAAACTTAAGTATATATTATGAAGACTAACACAAAATTATTGTAATATTTTATTGTTTTTTCTTCTCAATTAGAATTTACTCATTATCCTTATAGTAAAGATTTAATACATAATTAAGAAGTAGACATTCTTAATATACATGCGCAAATATATATATATACCTACTATAGTTCTATTTTTATTATAAATTTCGATCTATAAATAATCTTCAGGATTAAATATTTGGGTCATTTATAAAAGTAAATTATTTCTCTATCGATTATTATTATTAATTTGTATTAATATTAATGTTAATATTAATGTACTACTTAAAACAATTGTTTTAGTAAACTGTATTTAAAATGCTTAAGATGACTATAATTACAAACTAATTCATTTTATATTCAATCATAAAAATAATGGATATTCTTAACTGTCACTATATATTTTTTATTTTATCAAAAACAATGTTTCATTTCGCTTTTTATGTTCTTGGTTGAGAGATAGGAACGTAGTATTTTTGAAAGCCGCTTTGACGATTCATTTACAAGCGACTGCGTGTGAGAAATCAAATGCAAATTCAGCTTTTTATGTATCCCAAAATATACCTGATAAACACACTTTTCTGTGGCATTTATCCCACGTGGTATAAAAATACGAAAGTAGACAAGAAATTCTATACCTTACATTATTAAAGGATGTATAAGATTACACCTTTTTTAATTGTAAGTCTATACACTAATTAAAAATATGCTACGTCTTTTTGTGAATAAATTGTTGTACAATATACATATAAATATAAATATACATACATTCAAATTATTTTACAATAGATTTAAAATGTAACGCATCTGTTGACTGAGCAGTTTCTTTTATTAAATTTTGTTTTCAATTGAACTTTGTGAAAAATTAAAACTATACAAGATTAACTTATTTCTTTAAAATGTATTATACGAAGTAAACGAATTAATATATATATATTTATCAAAAGTAGTGATTTATGAAATTATCCAATTAAAACTAACAAAATGCTTATAGCAGCATAATTTTCTAAAACTTATATATATATATTAGACGTCTAAATATTCATCTTAATTACTGCATTATGCAATCGATAGTAACTAACTTGGTACGTAAATCTTTGGCAAAAATTGTAAATATGATTGATTATATACGCCAATATAGAGTTTTCTTGGTGACAGAATTACTGACTGATAGGAATTATATTTTATAGGCAATTGACGTACCTCATAATTAAGGCTTGAATAGTTTCATTCAATCAGAACCTGATTTTAATCATTTTGATTATTTAAACCTATTTTACTGTTACTAATTTATGCAAATAAACTTAAAATTCAACTCTTTCTATGGATATAATGTTTGCTATGATATGCTCTGTTAAACGTCAACTAATACAAAGTATAAGAAATCAAATATAAAATAAAGTACTCGCATATTCCCAAATTTATCTAAAAAATAATAAAAAGACGAAAAATATGTTTACATCAAATTATCCGATCTGCATTAATGAAAGCGTTCAGATAAATTATTAATTCTCATGAAACATCCAGATTTGGGCTATAAGTTTAATTGTATATTAATGCTATTAATATCAATAATCGGTATATCAATGACTAATAAATTTAGCAATTTTTCTAATTTCCTTTTTTTCTTCTACTTCTACATAATTTATATTCCTATAAGGCCAACCCATTCATTGACAATAAAAGTCATTTACGCCTACCGGAATGAACGCCAATCCTGAGTTCGAGTCTCTTGTCCGGTCGGTGCGGTATGACGAACTGAAAGATAGCATTAAGGAAGGCGATGGACATACGGGCAACCTCCCTCGCGTGCAGATCCCCGTTCCGCTGGGGCAGACCCGAGCACACCATGTAAGCATCGCCAATCGTCTCAACCTTGTAGACGTCATAGTTCTCAATGATCGAGTCGAACATTGTGTACAGGCGGTTCAATAGCTCCACCACCTAGAAATACAAATATCATTTTGGTTGACACAGTCTGACTCAGACTATTATGCTCAATTGTAGTATGAAATCCTTAATCTATACTTCTACATGTTGTAATTATACAATGAACTTAAACTACTTATAGTTATCTTATCAGTAAAGATCCTTCATTCCTAAGGATTGTTTAAAGTTGCCCATAGCAATAGGATAATTCAACTGTAAAGTTCAAGTCTTTCTAGAAGATCTAATGTATTACAAATTATTTCAGGAATAAACCTTTTTCATTTTTGAATTATAAGTTCCCATTAACTATAGTATCAGAATTTTACATAACATCATCATAACGATTTTATAACAACTCAAAAGATTAAGTATATGTATAAGTCAATTATAATTATCACAGGTAATATTTCAAAAGAAAAAGAAAAAGCTTCACTAAAAATATTATATCTATAATTAACTATAATATGACACCTTTAAACTGTAAATAAAGTGTAAATTATGTATAATACTTTGTAATAAACTCTCAATTAAGTGCACTGTAATAATATGCATTATAAACGCGAACTGTTTGCCCTGTGACTCGGGCAAGATTAATATAATTATTAGAAAATTGGAATTGTCTTTTTTTCAAACAATTTCCTATTGATCGAACATCTGGTTATAGAACACTAATACTTGCTTATATTCAAAATCGTTATACTAAAAAGCTATATCATTATCCTTTTAGAAAACACTTCGAATGAAATTAATCAACAATAGTGAAATCCTTTTGAAGTGTATGAAAGTGTATAGGTTGGGGAATATTTGAGTAATTGAAGGATATCAATCGATGTTGATGCTTCTTCAAGTTTTTCTAATAAAAGGCTCCAATTGTAATAAAAAATTAAATCTTTCTCTAATTTGTTTAATTTCTGGGAATTATATTATAATGTTTTACCTCTTAATGTCAACTATTCCAGTTAATAAATAACAATTAACTTGTTATTATATTTTGAAATGAATACTTTTTTTTGTGAGAAGTTTGTTAATGACTGTAGAAACTAGCTCAAGTTATAATTATCTTCACTAAATTATCGTATCCTGTATTTACTGTAAAAAATAAACTTTCGCATTAGATTAAATGTAATGATTCATATTTGCTAAATATTTATAAAAATTTGAAATATTGTAAAATAGCTTCAGTTCTAAAAGAAAATCATTATTCAGATATTATAAAATTAAAATATACGAATTTATCATTTCGATTACGTCTTAATAAATTTTAAATCTAACTTTAAGAAAGTATAGGTATTAACTCTGAGCACTGCAAAGTTTATAATTAAAGTTTCGAACTATAATTAAAAGTAACAAGGACCATGCAGATATGTATTTTCAATTAAAACTATCTTTAATTTGTCAACATTAAATAATGAGCGGCATTGTAGTCATGTTTCATAATTATTTTTGGAAACTAAAATGCTCCTCGAAATTAATTTTTTCATATGAGCTTAAGGCGAAGAATATCAAGCAGCTTGAGGTAGATTTCTAATTAAATTTTGTAATAATATATTAAAATAATTGTAACATGTTCTCCTTCAAAGCAATCTTATAATTAAATGGAGACCAATGAGTAAGATCGGGAAATGTCAGACTGAAATATAATTATATGTTTTTTCGAGATCAGACAACACCGCCATAAAAATAGTAAATAAGATGAAAATGTATTTCTTTTAAAAATACCGTCTCTTGTCACTCATGATAATTCTATAAATAAATCTTCGTGAACATATTTATTTATACCAAATTAGTATGGTGCAATATTACATTATATAAGGGTAACAAACTTAATAGAAACCTAAGATTATTTCTTGCAAATTGAAATCAATTTTTTTTTTGTAAAAACTAAGAAAGTATGATTAAAATGACATTATTATAACTTTTATTGTCATAACTTTTTATTACTATTATAATCTTATCTCGGATATCTTTTTGTACTCCAATTTATTACTCATTCAAAAATGGTGTGTTTTCATTTAAGTGTTTGGTTACTAACTTATTATTCATATAAAAATAATAGTGCAAAATTATATATCAAAATATATATTTTTAAATAAAATTAGTAAAAAAAATCCAATTCACATTATATTTAATATACTTTCTTCATATTTAAAAGAAAGTTGTGATCAACAAAACGCCATGATTTGAACTAATTTTAAAATATACAATATGATTTTTTTAATAAACAAAAGTTTACATTTATACGGTCGTTTTTTATATGGGACACTTAGCGTCACACCATTTTCATAAAGATATATTGAAAAAAGCAATTTAAGTTATTAAAATGTATTTTGTGTATATAATAAATGTTATAAAAAGAAGTAATAATACCACAAATTTCCTAATTTATGATAATATGCTTTTCGTGTTACTATAAATATGTGTTGTATTTCATGATTATAATTCTTAAATCACAAAAATACGAAAGCTGTGCACAAAAATATTACAATTTAGTCAATTACGTCATAATTGTCGCAATAATCCGTTCTAAATTTGGATTGCACGTTATTTTTGTTATAGAAAGAGCTGATTTTTATTAATTCAAATTTCATAAATTTACTATAATATATGATTATAATAATTAAAAAAAAACTTAACAATAAATAATATTTTAATAATTATATGTTAAAACAAAGAGTTCACTATTTAATAAGTCATTAGAAATGTTATATGAAAATGTCAGATATAAAAATCAATTAATAAAAACATTTATCCATTCTATAAACGGTTAGTGCATAAAAGAAACATTTCAGAATATAGACAGTTACCTCTAAAACGATTTACAATATTAGATACATATAATACACCCTGGGCAAAATAAACTCCTCATCATATCATACTACTCATATTAAAATCCATTTTATACAATTATTTGAAAGATTTTAAATGAAGCCAGCATATCTTAAATGCTAATATAAATATATTCATGACATAATTGACTTTAATAATTAAATCAACATCTTTTTATTCCTATAAATTTAATATTACCTTTCTGAAAACTAAATATAAACAAAATTAATATTCCAAAAATAAAAATGTTTAAATAATTATAATGATGAGGCGTTCATTTTGTCGAGGGGTGTATTCATATAAAGATTATACAGATATGTATAACTTGAAATTATATTTATATGGGGAAGTAGAAATAAATTCATATAATATGCAATTTGGTATTCAGTTGTAATAAATAAGTCCAGTAATTCCCATTATTTAAATTAAAATTAAAAATTAATTTATTTATAAGACTTATGTTTATTGGATTTGTTTGTGCATATTTGCTCTTTATAAAATGATTTAAAAATATGTTAAAATAACATGAATGAACGAACAGCATTCCTTTGAATTTAATTTATTAAATTACAAAAAACATTTAAAAGTAATTATTTAAATGCTTTAACACATAAATAATAGATAATGTAGATAACACAGATAATGTAGTAACAAGATCTTTGACTTGCGAAAGCAATCAAAGAATATTTTTCAAACGTGTACATTAGTTTGATTGCTTTTTTCTTTAAGATTCAATAGTCTTAGAATAAGTTTTTGTGAAAAGTTTTTTTAAGTATGAATTTACTGAATTTTATATCTCTTATATTTATGATTTTAAAATATTACATTTAAGTTAACAATTATTTTAGAGGCAAATTTTCCTCAATTTTTGGTGATTAGTATTGAATCAAAATTAACATAAATTATCGATTCAAGAATATTAAATTTAAATAAGTTTTATAGTAACATATGTAAAAATGCACAATAATACGTTTTTAGTTAAAACAGATACATTGATTAATTAACAAGTTGCAATTATATTTTTTTTAATAATTTGGTATTAAAATGTTACTCCATACAAAAAAGATGCTTTTAATTGATATAGAAATATACATTGGACTTAAAAACGATGTTTAATTACATGAAAAATGATATTTTAAACTAAAAAAAGTTAAGTAATGTCAATTGTAGTAGATTGATTTCAATGATACGCTAATTTTTATAAATTCACAGATTCTTTAAGTGATTAAAAATAATATAAGCTACTGTCATTAATACCATTTTCAAATATTATATGGCATTCGTTCTTTAGTTTATGACAAATTTAATCAAACACTTCATAAACGTTATTCCCGGTATTACAGCGATAGCAGGAAGTAGGATTTTCATAATATTATGCAACAATATGAGTCCATAGAGCTCTTATGTAATCTTTCATATACTGTAGTAGTAAACTAAGTTAACATAGTAACTGGAAACGTTTTGATTTGAAAATAATAAGAAAACAATTATCAACAAACAATTTGTATTATAAGTTCCCAGCAATATGTGTGTGACATTGAGTTGCATAAAATACGACTAAAATATTGATAGTCAAATATTTGTTGCAAATAGTTAATAAGCAAATAGCTGCAATATATTCCGTTTCTAAAATCTTTAACTTTTAAATCATTAAAATAGTTTATATTATTACTTGTATTATTACAAAACAGTAGTCATAGAATTAACAAAAAGAACAATTTTAACCGAAATTTAGCGGTAACACTGTCTCATATTTGTTCAAGAAGTCAAGAACAAAGGAGGTTTGAGAAGCCTCCCAAAGAGACAGAGGCTTAGTTTGATCGCAGTTAAGAGCACAAATCAAAATGCCTCACTACACTAACCTGGAAAGGTGTTGACTCAGCTGAGATGGAGGTAAATCCGACGATGTCAGAGAAGTAAACGGTGACCATTTCAAAGTTCTCCGCTTGTACAGACTCGTTACGAATCAACTGACCAGCCACGGATCTGCGCTCATATATTATGGAAGGATGGGGGATGGTGTTAGGCGCACTTCAATGAATGGAGTAAGGCTGATGGCATCTTTATAAAAAGTATATTCTGGTAATGTCAGTATTTCGTATTTTAAAATATATTTAAAAATTCCATTGAATATAATATTGCAATAATATTTGGGAATATTTTCATATAATCACAACATATTTAATAACAGAATTATTCTGAAAACTATTCAATCCCGCATTTATTTCCTTTTCGTACTATTATAAATGTTTTCGTTGTTTTATTATAAAATTTAAATAAAAACATTACATATCAAAGTTGTAAATGTAAAGTAAGACAGAGTACTTAAGTTTTAAGAGAAAATAGATATTTAAAAAATATCAAGGAAAACAGGCTTTTGAAAGAAAGGACAATAAGAGTTAAAATATACAAACATTAGGGAAGGGAAAACAGGTGCAAATATAATAAAAAACTTATATTTTAGGTACTTAATTGCCGGCGAAGGCGGAAAAAATAAGTTTATTATGAGTAAAATTATGAAAGAAAGGAGAGCGATGAGTAAAATCTTACCTCGGGAGCATGGAATAGAGGAGATTCTCGGCCTTCCGTTTCTCCTCGAGATACTGCTCAGTTCGTTGAGCCACAAGTCCTTCCAGATTGTTGGCGTACTGCTCCATCCGGGAGAGCAGGTTGTCCAGTATGTTACCCGTGTCTCCGCCTCTGTGGACAATCAATTGAAAAGGAAGAGGGTAGTTGACATTGTTCCTTGGTTAAAACAACTTTTACAGAATTCCAAAAAAAACTGTAATTGGACGGACTTAATACTACAAGATCAATGGTCTTCCAAAATTGACTATTTAAAAAAAATCGGACAAAGAGTTTCTTAAGAATATTATTTAGATATTTGTTTTTTAATTAAATTTAACTTTAGTAATTTATTATGAGAGCTAGAAGAACGAGCATTGTTATCGATATATATTGACTCAGAAACTCGCTCCGCCATTAATTCTAGTAGATTTAGATCTCAACTTAAAACATATTTATTTACTCATT
>JAYRBW010133580.1:0-15739 GCA_036023295.1 Invenusta paracnida
TTGGCTGGCCGTACTCGATCGTGATTGGTGAGGGCCCCCCCTTCTCCTTTCCCCTCCCCCTGTCACGTGACTGGTTTCGTGCTACTCATCCCTACTACTTATACCCCCTCGTAACGCATCGTAACACACTTTAAGTTAAATATCCCCCACCCCCATTGCGTGACGTTATTTGTGGACGGCTCCGGCTATATTACATGCAATTGTTTCATTATTATATACAAAACACATATGTAGTACTGTAATTTCAAAATAATCCAAATATGCATACTTTGCTCCCACTTATTTCTTCACATTGTTTTCAAATAAATGTTTCTTCCTGTTACAATTATGTAACTCTGTTTGTTATAATCTTATGTATAATTAATTAAACATTATTTTATTTTAGGACCTAAAAGTATTTCACGCTAACCTTATAATTTTGTGTTATCCATTTCGTCAGTGACAATAGTCATTAAAAAGTGCAGATAGAATTGTTTTATAAAGATAGGATAGTTTAGATATTAAATGGCTAAATGTGGCAAAATATTAATGTCAGTCAATGAATTAGCGATGTCCAATAATATATTAAATTAGTTTATTTAACTTTTTCATTTTTCTCAATGACTCCCTTTTCCCATTATGATATAATTTGATTTAGAAATTAAGAAATCCCTTTAACAATTTGATTTAAACATTTGATCAACACTCATCGGGATGTAAAAAATTAAATAAAAATAAACAAGATATATCTGAATGTTTTATAATTATAGATGATAAATTCGGGATAGAGCCAATTTGAGATAATAGTTTAGAGACTGTATAGTACATACTAGAAAGAATTGCTGCTACAGACTAACTAACAACAGAGAACATATGTCAAACTGTTTTGCAGAAACCATTGGGTTGGGAGTTGATGCTGTAAAACAGTTAATGTTCGGAACAGGAAATGTGTCTATACGCACTAGTATGGACCTAGCAGCATACTGATATATATGCTCGATGTCAGCTTCTGTATCAACGTCAGTAGTCAGAGCATCTGTAATTACGGGTAGACTGTATTCGGGAGGATTCTCTGTGCTTTGGATAGCTAGAAGACTTGGTTAAAGCAGCTCCACAGACTGCTTCTTGCAGTTGGCCTTCGGAGAATGGTTACGAATATTGTGACAAGTAATTGCCCTGACAGCTTGACGTACTTGCGACATGGTAGGATTGTCGTTAAATCTGTTAAAACCCCGAATAGCAGAAAATTTATTCTGTTGAATTTAATTATAAACAGAGACAATTTGATGATAGTTAATAATTTATGTGATTATGATTATCAAGTAACTATTTTATTGTTGAAATACAATTAATATGGAAAGTTGCATTTGATATTCAACTAATCATTTCAAATGATAAATACTTTCAGAGATAGTATCTAAATGACGAAGTATAGAAAATAATTACCTGAGGTGAAAAATTATATACTTAGCTTTATAAGGACTAACAAAGAAAAATTCCTATTAATGAATTATTTACAATTAATTGCAAATATCGTGAATATAATATTTATTAGTTGTTATAAAATAGAGTATATACAGATAACTACAACATATATTATAGTTAAAAAGTCGAAAATTATAATAAAAAATTAAGAAATATATTTTTTTTTCAGAAGTTATATGTAGATTTGTTTGAAGAAATGTTTGTTAAAATAATCAACTATTAAAATTTTAAAAATATTCAAATATATAGTAACAATTTATTACAAATTACTACTATGTATCATAAAAATTGTACATTTACATAAAATCATGAGTAGTATAATTCTATCAATTGATGTGTTTCTATTATACGTGTATTTCTGTAATTCATTATATCTATTAAAAGGTACTGTATTTCTAGATGTGCATATATTACATACATGTTTATTAATAGAAGTATACAACTAAATTGTACTTCAACAAAATTGAATTATTTATTATAAGAAAGGCATAGTTATTTTTGCGCTACTATTATACTATCATACAATAAAAACAAGTATATAACAAAATCTGCAAAAAAGATCATTCTATTTATCAAATAATTTTAATCAGAAAATAAATTTAATCTAATATTAAAATAAAAATCTAAACAGTGTTTTTTACATATCAATATTAAACATAATATCAAATATATAATATTTTTTACAAATAACAATTATTTACTAGCTTAGATCTGATTAATTTCCTTTACTGTTTCCAGTAAATATTAGCCTAGAAATAAATTTCTATATGTTAAATACAAAACGTCTAGAAACAAACAAAAATGTTTAGTATAAATATTACAAAAATATATATACAGTGTATATTGTTGTGTAATACTTCAATAATTTTCTTAAACCCCCATCCTTCCCCAGAAGGAAAGGTATTGCAATGCCAATGCCATTCAAATTCTTTGAGAAAGAAATTGAATAGATTACGATTTATAAAATAATTTAGCATATATAGAATATCATTTTCAAAGTAATATTTGTTGTTCTTATACATTTTAAAATAAATTCGCGATGCTAAACTACGGGATCACCATATTTGTGAGCATATTTATAAAACCACCTGAACCAAATACCCTGGTGGCATACTCTCTATTTAGAAATGAATTATAATACTTTTAATGTGTGAGATTATTGCAACTGTTCATGGACATGAAATAGTGAGTTTAGTCCGAATTTGGATGTCTCACAACCTATGCATACAAATTAAAAAAATTATTTATGAAATTGAGAAATATATGTTTATAGAATAAATTATAATACTATAACGAAATTATTTACAATTGTTGAGGCCTGTACTTCTTTATTGACGTCATTCATAAATGTCTTTAAATGCTGTTGAATGTGTCTCTGAAAAGATTTTCCCTTATTCGCCATTTCTCAAGGCATCACACACATTTCAAACTGTTATATTCACCAGTATTATTTAAACAAACATTAATTAAAAAACACCGATAAATAACAGATTCATAAAGCATATATGTACGACTAGTATTATATGTTATGGTAATTACAATTATTAAATAACTAATGTTATTAAAAACTATTTTTTATGCAATCAATTTTAGTTTGTTTATTTATATTCGATATATACATACATTATATTTATAATAAATTGTAGGTTTATCCTGAGCTTACCGATATTGTCATTAAGTTATGAATAATGCTTACTTAAAATATGGGTTAAGTTAGTTATACGAATGTTATATGTAATAATTTATCATGTATTATTGCGATAAAAATAATAATGATTCAGCCTTTAATGGGCCAGGGCCACTTTTGGCCTAAATATACTGCCAGTTTTTTTTTAGAAACTTGCCGCCTTTGGCTTATTTGTGGTAATCTCCGGTCAACTAAACCAGCAAATAGCCGTCATGGCCAGCAGATGGCCACTTCTGGCCCGGAGCCGGACGTCTGATAGGGTGTATATTGTACTTACAAATAAGACAGGTTAAAAATTTACGAAAAATAGGTTATTTTATTTGATGCATCTTTAAAGCAGTATACCACATAAAAAGAGACATATTATGCAACTTAGTAAATTTTTATTGAAACTGTTTGAATTTTAAGTGGAATTATTGTATTTTTAGGTTTAAAATACTATGTACACTATAAAGACATTCGCTTACATAAATAATAATTCAGAATTATCTTATGATTAACTGACGTAGGTACTTTACGTGAAATTTTAGAGATCAATATCAACAACGAAAAAAAGGAAAAAGAGCTGTATCATTACTTCAATGTTATTTACTCACTGAAGGTATATAATATATATTATATAATCGTAGAGAAGAAGAAAAATATTTAGGATAAAAATAAATTGAAGAACTATCAGTAACAGGTTTAGTGAGTAGAATAAAGAATATACATATTTTATTGATTTAATATACGTTGCGATATTTATATTTGACGAAATATTACAGCATCTTTAAATTTATATTTTTCTTTATCCAAAAATTGGGAAATAATAAAAGCATATTACGTAATACATTTGTGATGATTAATGAAGGAAACATAAACGAAATATATGACTATTAAAAGACTCTTTATTAAAAACATACAATTTTGTTTTTAATTAATAAATACCGACGTAAGCCACTTATGGAGTACAATACATTTAATGTACAATGTATAGAGGCATAACATTATTATGACTTACATCTAGCGTATGTGGCATGATTCCAATTTACTATATAGAGAACCAATATCTTGCAAACTTTCCTTTCACATGCAGGTTAATATTGCGTGAGCTTTCATAATATATTGTATATATAATACTAATGTTCTAGGTCGAACTAGAAACATATGTCTAGAGATCGCACTCAATTATCACTAATGGACATTTTAAAGTAAAGATGAAAGAGGATTTGTTTGATCACAATGCATATAGAGAATTTCTGAAGTTTTGTTCAAAATGCTTCGTCTGAAATTGTGTTCAAAGAAGTCACATGATTAACAATTTTTAACGTTTAAACATATTAGTGTCATATTTTTTAAAATTTATTCTGCACAAAACATATACTTGTTTACGGATAAAAAACAAAAACATAATAAATAATAAATTTTGAATCATTATTTTATTAGAAACTTATTTAATTTCTATCTTAAAAGTTTAAATAGTAGTTTGATTAATTAGCTTTATATGTTGCTCCTATTAGTCATAAATTGAAGTCATATATTAATATATGCGTGTACATATATACAGGTATATAAGCTGTGTGCATATAAAAAAGAAATTTTAGGTCAAATTGTTCTAATCTGATGTAAAATCAATATAAGGCCAAATAATATGTATAATATCTAAATATCTAACATCTTAAAATCATTAGAATATTAGCAGTATCTTTAAAAACATACGAGTATTTTTAAATATTTATAGAAGTTAATATTGGAATTCAACTAAATATAATTAAGGTACAGTTAATATATATAAAGACAACAACATATTATTAAACCGACTTAAATTGTCTATTATAACATAAGACTATAGTTTATTAATTATATATTTTACATCTGTTTCCTTCTAAAATTACTTATAATTGAATCATTATTGTATAGAGAGTATTTTCTTTTCTGTACATTGTATACGTACAATATAGGTACATATATATTATGTATTATATATTCATCAATGACGATCTCAGATATTCCTATGCATAAAGCTTCACATAGTTGGCATTATATTGACACATAATCTGCTATACTATATATACATATATAACTACTACTACTACATATAGGTGTTTAGATATATTCCCGATATACTACAATTGATGAAAAATATAACATAGTCATAAATGCAGAGGTGTTGATGAGGTACGTATTTGACAATAGATGAGGTGGGAAACCTCTCATTTTCAGGATTTCCGACTATTTCAACAGCGGAAATGTACACCGATCTTGTTGAGTGGTTTTTGTATAGTAGCAGAAAAGCTCTGTACTAAATTACGAAGAAACGACTTGCCTTCAGGTTGTTCTCATTCTAGTATGTCTGAATCTATCAGTCTAGTTGGCATATTTTTAAAATGACTACCTTATACTATTTTATGCAATATTATTATAATGTACAAAAATAATGCATGAAATAAAGTGAAAATAATTATAAATCTAAATTTTACTGTATGAAATATTATAGCGTGACCAGTATAAATAATTTATAAATATATAAAAAAAGATAAATAAATATATCAATTTGTGATTTATATTTACTTTACACAAAATTTATATTAAATTAATTTACTTCTTTTGTAAATTATTATTAAATTACATTGAATGATAACATGTTAGATTTATAGTAAAAATCTAATAAAGACAAAAAATGTTAATATACAATTTCTATTTATTCTTTAAAAATCAAGTTATATGACTACATTAAATATGTATTTAGATATACTGACTGTTCCAAAATATTTTTCGCACGTATACCTTTTTATTTATAAATTTCAAATTGTTTCATATTCTAAATTTGTTTTGATTCATTCTTTTTGTTATATGAAATTTATATTTCAAATAAAGAAAATAGATAAAAACAATCAATTATATCATATATATATATTTATTAAAATTGACACCAAACACAAATAGTTTAAAATGAACATTATTATAAATACATTTAGAAAATAGTATAAATCAACACTAATTATAAATAAATAAATATTTTATAATTGCACGTATACTTATACGATATATTTGTTCATACATGATTGCTCACAAATATAAATGAATATACTAATCAGACTTTTTTAACTATATTACAATTTTGAACATTACAATAATGCATATTAGAATAAAATGTATTACACCATTAAAAACTTTTTAATATACTATGAAACATAATATATGAAATAATAAATATTTGTATAGCTAAATGCTTTAAGTATAAAAATAAAATTTTGTACGAGCCAAATTAGCTAACAATGTACATAATATATTAATTGAACTAAGTACCAATATTTAAATTAAATCTTAACGAGTGAACAATACATTTCCTTCAAGTTTTATTTTCAGGAAATTAGCAATTTATCTATTTTCCCTAAAAAATAAAGCACCAAGTTTCTCTTTTATTTTCATTTTTTACGAACTCTTGTAAGTATCTGTTGTATTCTCCATCACCCCTCACACCCTTCTCTTCTGTATGCTTTCATTATCATTTTAAAAGCTTCTTCTAGGTAAATGGTACCTACATATAAGTAGCTTCAGTGAAGCTGTTCACTATAGCACAAAAGAAGTTCGTTTTCTGTGAATATCTTGTCAACTTCCTTGCTATATGAAGTGCAGCAGATCTTCTCGCCTTTTTTTCCTTAGGAGGTGAATAAACGCTTTGTTAAAAAATTTCAGTATAAAATCCCCTTCTTTTCAACCTCCATAACCGCCTCTTCTGTTTCCAAGCATTCTCACTTCTCCCATGTCAAACGACATACGCTCCCTTTCTCTCCCACGCTCGTATGAGCGCTTTCGAGCCCATCGAAGAGTACAGATGTAGGCCATGGCGGCTTTGCTAAAAATATAACGGGAGGCAAATTGAAAGGAGATGCGAGGGATATTTTTTATAAAAGAGGAGCCTTATTCAATACCGAATCAAATGGAATGTTTTAGCTGAAGAGTGTAAAGTCATTAAATTGATGTGTTTATTTCTAACTGCAGTTTTGAAGAAAAATTAACTGTAAAAATTAAAATTAAAATTAGTTATTTATTATTTTAAGTGATAATTCGGAAAAACAATCCCATTATTGAATTGTTAAAACCTTTTGGAAATAACATTTCGGAAAAATTAATATAAGAACGTAAGAAATATTCCATTTATACAAACGCTTTATCTAATTTTAAATGTTTAATTGCGAATGTGTTGTCATATTACATACTGATCTTACTGTGAGAAAAACTAAATTTAAGAATTTTGAAAATTGAGAACTAATAAATGAATAAAAATAAAGATTTTGAATTTTTTGAATTTAAAGCAGGTACTACATACATGCACAACATATAAATATTTTTAAAATCATGAGAAGCTAAATAACACATTTGAAACTACTTTATTTTTCATTTTATATTTTATATATTTTTTAATTTCTATTATTTTAATTTTTATATTCCTTTATCATAAACAAATAATCAGAAATAATCTACAATTTTGGAAGGAATCTTTTATTAACTGTCTTCTGATTATTTCCAAATGAACTATTTATATTTCCATCGTAATGAAATTAATTTAAACTATGCATAGGTATGCCATGTTAATCATGCATAATAAATAATGAATAATATTAATTGAATTTAATTGAATATTATTTCCCTATGAAGTGAGCGCATCAAATGCATACATTCCATAATAAAAATGTTAATTTGTAGGTGAAGTCATAATAAATTAACTCGGAATTTAAAGTATCATTTTAAAATGTAATTATGCCTTCACGAAATATAATTTTATCAGAAAATATAAAGTAAAAACTATTCATCGTGCATATATCATCCAATAATTTCAACTCTATAGATATGTACCTATATACTATTTTTATGGGGTCTTTTTGCATCTCACCAAAAAAAATTGTTTCTACTCATCTGAATAATTGATATCAGCGATACTTCAACCTCATTCAAAGAGTGTTGAGTAATGAATAAATTGGCACAACTTCCGTAGTTACCTGCCTGTAATACAGACTTGTTCCTCTATTTATCTCTTTACAACAACCCCTCCACAGTCTAATATTGTCTGTCCCTATTCAATATTTCTCTAGAAAATATGAAACATGTTCCTACACAAGAGAGAATACCAATTTTGTTCAATAATTGTTGACACTGCACGAATGACCAATTTTCCCGGATTCTGTCAAACTGGTCAGAAAACAAAACAAACGATCTCTCAGCCTTCTAGCTAATTTCACTTACATAGTTTTCTATATTCCCAAACATTATATAATAGTATACCTTATCTACCTAACTAGATACCCATGTTTTACTCTAAAAAACACAAACTAAGTATACACACAAATTGACACATTGTTCATCGGATTCTAAAGGGATTAATAACAGTTTGATAGGTAATCAATTAGACAGATTGAAGGTTTTCTGCGAAATTTTTTACTTAGAAAGCGATTTAAGAATATTATAAACTTTAAGAATATTATAAACTTTTAGTTAATACAAATTTCAAGGAATACAATTTTAGGGATACAAAATAGCGCCTTCTAGATACATTACGCTACTAACAATTTTTTGTCACAAGAAAGACCAGTTTTGTAAACAACAAAGTTGTCTTATATTTTTATTTGCAATTAATGCTGTATACTATATTTCACAATTTTTGTATAATTTTTGTAAAGTCTAATATTTTTATTTTTTATTATAGTTATCAACAGTTCTTTTCAATTTAACTAGTGATTATATAAAGTAAGAACTATCAACATTTCTTGTTTATATATCTTAAAGGAGCTAATGCGTGTGTGTGTATTCATTTTATTATAAAACATACATGTATGTACATAGATTGAAAAACAATATATAACATTTACGAGTATAAAAGAGTATACATTTGTGTGCATACATACATATAAATAATATAATATTTTGATGACATAACAACCGATATTTTTTATAAAATACATATTATATACAACGATAAAAAATTGACTCGCATATGATCATTTTAAAATTATATCTAATGCTGTGAATTATATATTGGAAACGTATTTCATAGATTATTTTTGTGGAAGGAATGATGTTAAACAAGTTTAACTTGTTTGCAAAGATTATTTAATATCTTTTTACAAACGTGATGCTACTTTAAATGTATCATTTGAATAAAAAAATCATTATCTAAATATGGAGGCATTTGCTTGAAATATGTAAAGATTCTTCATAAATATATCCCTATATGACACACTATAAACATATTTAACAATATTCTTTCATTTATAATTTAGAAAATTTATTTCATCATACTTCATACATTCATTTGTATTTTGATGGTCGTCTCGAATATTTGATCGATATTTATATTCGGAATAAGGTCTTTACTTTATGAGATGACGTAGATTTTGAAAAAATACATGAAGTACGGATACTTCATTTCTTAAAATTTTCATATTCACTGCCTACATTCATGTTACAGTTTTTTATTAGTAATTTTACTAAATTCGCCTTGGAATGGTGGAGTTCGACATTTTACAATTTCATCTTATATTTATAATAATGATAATTAAATAAAAATCTTACTTATATGAAATTTTAACTCAACTCCTACTATCCACAAGTGATCAGAAACACCGATCTATATGCCCTCAAAAATCTCTCTCCAGTATCCACCACCCTCCACCAAAACCGACTCGCACTAATTGGTCACGTGGTGCGACGTCCTTCCACGCCACTTGCCATTGTGACGAACATAAAAAATCAACCATCTGAGGCTCGTCGTCAAGGTGGACCAGCTCGCTTCTATATTGAGCAGCTATTAGAGGACCTAGCGTACATCCACCTGACCCATCAACAAGCTTGCGAAGTTGCAACGAACAGGAAGAAATGGCCCTCCGTCTTAAATCGACGACTACTGCAGTAACAACGACATCCCACGACCTACACAAATTATTTGATGGTGGAAAATGTGTATCATCATCATCATCATATGAAATTGAAGTCAGAAAATGCATTTTGTGAAATTTAAATTTTAAAAACTTTTTAATCACACGGATTGAATTATTATATTTAGGGGCCTTGTCCATGCGTAGTTAAGTTCTGTTAAGCTGAGGATGAGTTGTATGTGGTTAATCTGATTTATATTGTTTGAATAATTACATCCAAATTAAATTTAATTCAATTCAATAAAATATGTGTAACCCCCTGGAATTTTGATGTTAACAACATTTATCAATGTTTGCTGTTTCATTTAATTTATAAAATATTTATATAATAGGTATAAATTGTATATTAGGTATAGTAAAAGTATACATATTTTATTTAAAATACATAGGTACATATTCAATTAGAATATATGCTAGACACAATTTTAATGAAATCAACGCAATAAATGAAGAAATAAAATGATTTATATTATAATAATGTATGTTTTTCTTTGTGCTTTCAAATAGCTGCAATTAGACCTGTGTTTAAAACACTTTTATTTTGGAATTCTTATCTTCAAATATTGTTGTTCATATATTAAATTAAATATTGAGAAATACCTATTATGTTTTGTGCAATAGATACTCGATGTACTTAGTTTATCTAAAAATTGAAATTATGCCACTTATTGTTTATCGTAGTGAACTATAACATAAATCTAATTAATATATAATACATTTAAAATACACATTTTAATTAGATGTTTCCATTTCTGAGAAACCATCTTAATATTTATTATTTATTATTTTACTTCATTTTTATGAATTTCCCTGTAATGAATTGTGAAAATTGCATATCGGTAATTAAAATGTATCTTCTGTTATTCATTCAGTCATAAAACATGGCTAATCGCAATTCATATATCCGAGTAATAAAAACAAGAAATAAAACCGTTAAGGAATGTGCATTTGATATAGTAAACAAAATAAAAATGAAAAATGAAGACTAGAAACGGAGGCACAAAATGAGAAACTTGTTGAATAAAGAGAAAATGGTATGAAATAAAATAAAGTTAAACGAAATAAAATGGTAAAAAAGGATACAAATTAATTAATTTCGACGCACACACAACACACACTAAATATAAAAATGTTTTTTTATAAATTAATGAAAAATAATTAAATATTATTTTAGAATCAGACCAAAGCAGAACTCTGAAAAGCGTAGGTATAACTGTGGAAAGATGACGTCGAGAAGTCAATTACAATACAACAATGTAGGGAAATAAAAATATTTACCAGTCTATTCTTTATAAACGGAAACAACCCCAAACTTTTATATAATAATTTGTATAAAAATATTTATTAGAAATGTTGATCAAGTTTTTGTATCCTTTATATAAAAGTTTTTACTAATCAGATTGTGTTCGTTTAATTTTTCAGCGACATTGTAACATAATTTAAGTAATGTATATACACGACTTTTATAATGTATTGCACAGATCTGTTCCCATCTTTACCTTCTTTATTTCATTAGCGATAATTTCCATCCTTCTAAATAATCGTCTCTCGAAATATTTTTTATAAATAATAAATTATTTGTAGAAGATATTTAAATTAATTTTGTTTTCCAACTGTTTTAATGTATATATATAGTATATATAATTATTATTTTAAATATATGGGAGTACATATGGCCACTAATAAAACAATACATGAATCAAATGCTTAAAATCGTTTTTCATTATCTTTGACATTGAGAAAAAATATACAAAGGTTAATCTTTTATTGATTACATATCGACATACAAAGTCGTTGTATTTAAATAATTTTTGCATAAATAGGTATCGATGATATATGTATTTATACATACAAAAAACTTTTTACTGCTACAAATGCTTAAAAGATTCTTTTAGAATTGCCAATAGTAAATAAATAGTAGTGTTAAACTATTCACTATAAGAAAAAAAGATGGAAGTACTTTAATATTATTTTTCTATAATTCAGAACTTGATAATTAACTTAAGCACTATACAAACTAATTATTATAATGATATTATTATGATTATTTTAATATACTTTTTCCAGTAATATTTAAAATATAATTTTGTAATAATTTTTTGCGTTTTAATAAATAATAAAACGCACAGTCATAAATAATACCACTTCTACTTCAATAATACGATTATATTGATATTACTATTATGAATATATTAAAATATTAATGATCATTGTTTGGTCTATGAATCGCCACCTTCAATTTTATTTTCCCGGCGTTTGGTGGGTGATTATGGTCGCCGTTTGAGGTTACAGCAGTGTCACTCAGAATTTCACCACCTATATCTCCAAAATGTGCTTCCCTCTTTCTACTGTTTATAGATAGTAAATGTTGTCGTAAAAGTAATAGTCTACAACCGCGTTAACAGGGTACAAAACATTTCTTCACTAATGATATTAACATCCTAACACTGAAGTAGTTCATATAACAACCAATATGTATGAAACGATGATGTAATGTATTATATCGTGTTACGTGTTAAACCAGAAATGTATCAATCAAATTAACTATTATACTATATGCGTATACTCAATCATACCAAATGTGACAGAGAAACTTCAGTGTGTACGTACCTATGTTATCCGAAATTATATGTATGAGATCTACATGACACATATAAATGAACGACATCAATATGTTAATTAATAATTATTAATATAATAATTAACAGATTGCGGATACTACGAAAAAGGAAGTAAAGTAGTAAGATTCTTAAGAGTTTTGTTATTGTCAAATAGTTTTGGTTATATATCAAAGGAGCTGTTATTAACTGTTTTTGAAATAAAGAGTCAATTTATTTACTTAAATAAATATTGATTATGGATATTTAACCAAATATTGAGCTTATTAACTCAATATTAGCTTTCTATTTTATACTTTTATGTTTTATAATATTAATGAAATCTATTATTATATTGAAAATTTTCATATATTTCACGTAAACAGAAATATCACGAATGTTATACAATCACATACAACAGGTATAAAAAAAGAAAGAACGATCATTAGATATTAGAATTTATCTTATCTAGTTTTGATTAAATACAATGTTAATAATATTACTTTGCTGCGAGTTCGTTCAAAACTTGCAGGGATATTACAGTATATAGTAATGTATATATTTAGTATGTATATATAGTATGTATTATGCCAAGTTTTAATGGTCTGTATATATACATATATGTTTAACTGCATTAGTTCCATCTATACAATATACAATATACATATCAATAAAAATATACTATATATGTTTTATTGTTAACATCGTATATACATCACGGTCACAACAACTTCATTTCAATATGTTAATTTTAGAGTAGTGTCAAATTTTGTTTTATATGTGATTTTTTAAATAGCTTAATTCGTTTCTTAGGAAAACAGTAAAACTGAAATATGTTTAAGTCAATTTTTACTTATTTATTAAATCAACCATTTTTTTCATTAGGAAAAATAGAGTGAACAACATCAAATGCGTACACGTTATGTTCATTCTATTTAGTTACCTATATACTCTTGATTGATGTATGTTCTGTAATAATAATTGTCATTGTAGTAACAGCATACATATATAGAGAGAAGCAACTTCCTATTTGATTAAATGGCAGAGAAGAAAGGTATACCTACGAGCGGAAATAGGGTATTATGTGTATGTGTACCTATAATACAAACACAAACACACACACATTGTATAATATATACACTCACTTAAAAATGATTTGTTTTTCTATTCTAAAATGAAAAAAGATGCATTATTGTATTTTTTTAACCGTCAGGCTGCCTATAATTACATGTAGTTGTATTAACATAATATAGTTATTTGTTAGTATTTGAAGAGTATAAAAATAGCGTTATATATTAAAATTAACCAGGTACATAATATTTATTAAACATTCTACATGAAAGTTCTTTGTAGCGTTGCTTTTACATACGTTATTAACATTATAACTGATTATTTATTTAAATAAATACGTGACAAGGGAGAATTAATTAATTTGGAAATTTTGGTAATACTAATGCGGCAATTCAGTTTTGTAGGTTAATGTATTTAAAATTGTATAATTAAAGTATTAAAGTATTATAAACAATATGTTACAAAAATGTAAATTTAGAAAATATTGAGTAATAATTGTATTTATATAATATACAAAGTACTAACAATTTTAAGGAATAATAGTCATTATAAAAGTAAAAAATATTTAACGAGCATAATTGCAAATACATTCATGCACTTTATTTTATTCAATACTGTCTTCGAACTTCGAAGAATATAGTATGTTTGTAATATTTTCTTAACATTTTCAATTTATATATACAAATTGTGAAATAGTACATTATTTTAATTTATGACATATTTTGTAGTATTTGTTGTATACCATATGACAAAATATACTAAAAACAATCTTGATATTACTTAGAAATTAAAATTAAATTAGTACATGCCATCTATATTTCTAAATATAAGATTAAAAGGACTATCTTTGTATTCTTGTGAAATATCTATAATTTAATTACATATAATTATTAAAATATGTCTAAATGTAGACGTATTGTAATTAATAATTATATTTATAAATAATATATATAACCAAAATTAATTATTTTATATATATATAATTTTCAATAATAGCATTATTATTGTTTGTGTTATAATATTTGTGCATAATATGTCTGGAAACACTTTTTTATCAATTCAATTCGGATCATTATATGTAATATTATAACGTATAAAAACAATTATTAAATCGTATATGAAATAAAAACAATCTGTATTAAACGAAAAAAAATAGTAATAATTCATGAAAATTCACCTTTTTGATTTAACAAAATGGTAGTCAAGTCAAACAAAAATATAATTATAATCGTTAAACGTTTTATCTACTCTAGTTTCAACGATAAATCATAAAAAATTAAACATAATTTTAAATGTAAAGAAGTGCTCTTTAGTCATCAAAATTTATTTTGATGAAGAAATTATTTTTTCCGAAGGTAAATCATTTTCTTCAGCTCTTTAAGAGATTTTAGATGACAAGGTTGGTTATAAAGTCTAAGCCTTGGACACTATAATACATATTTGAATTGACAATAAGATAGACATTTACAAGTATAAAGCTAGGTATAAAGGCTTAAAATCTTTCTACACATGAAACAAAGGACAGAGGATTCGTTACGCCAATATATTCTAATTAGCTCTCTCCACCTTCAACACCACCCCCCCGCGCCTCCACTTTTTCTCATTTTCATCTTCTCATCTTCAAAGTGACTTATTTTATTCAATCAATTAGATAACTCTATACTCTTACTTGCTTCCAGACTAATGTGAACTTTTGGGACTAATTTTCTTGAGACAACTGTACTTCATTTTTTCTTTTAATGTTTTAGATAATATTTTATTTAAAAGATTTTAACACATTTAATAAATATGTATTATAGTATAGCTAATTAGTTATATAAGTAAACAGTATATTAAGTTAATATATATTACATATTGTTGAACATTGTTGGGGAGTATAATTGAAGATAGTTAGTAAACTAATTTAGACATATTTCTCATTTAATTCTTCTTCTTCTTCTATCGGCGTGGTCATTGCTGATCGTTGGCCGTCCTCCCAGTCCGGCTCACAACAGTCCTCCAATTTC